>DWON01008097.1:0-12381 GCA_018251015.1 Phocides pigmalion okeechobee
ACCAAGTTCATGAAGAAAAGAAGACCTAGTCCTCAGGAGTAGCAACGTATCTACGTTCGAGCTCAGATAGGATTTCGGTAGTGTTTGTACGTGGATAACTATGGGCTTCGACTACTTAACATCAGGTGGTTCCTCGTTTGCTATTCTTCTCACATAAAAAAAAACAAAACTTAAAATATATGAGTTTTCATTAGTAAATGATTTATAGGTGGTAATTTAATACTTCTCATTTATTGTTTGTACAATAAGCACAGTTACGTTATCTGATACTAGTTATACGAAAAATATCTTATTATGGATTATGATTTTTTTGCTTTTCAGGATTTATATTTGCGCCACGATGTGGCACGAAACAAAAGAAGAGATGATAGAATTCTTGAAGTCAATTTTCCGTTTGGATGAGGACCAGAGCGCTCGGAGAGTGGCGCAAAAGTATTTAGGGATAGTTGATCCTGATTATTACGAACTGGAATGTAAGTCTCCTTTTGTTTATTTTGAGATTTTGGATCGTTTCTCGCTTCAATCATTTTTACAGTAACATTCTTTTGTTTCATTAATCTAATAAAATATTATTTTAATGCAAATGTGTAGGTTTACCTAGTGATCCCCTCTTAACCCGTTACAAATCTATATTTCTAGTGGAGTTTAAAATATTGTCTTGGGAAATAACAAAATGTTAAGAATAAAATGGTTGCTCACTTTCAGCACAGTATAAAAATACCAGTATTCCAAACCCTCTGTATTTCGTACGTACAAGGAACGTGTAACAGGGTTCAATGTAAAGAAGGCTGCTCTTAATGGCAAATTTTCTAAAGGTTGCCCTGTCTGAAAGGATTTAGTGGACCTTCCTATAATTGTTTCTTTCTTTCAGCCCACATATTTATGGACGATGCTTTCGAAGTATCAGATCACAGCGCTGAAGATTCCCAAGTGAACCGATTCGTTAAAACCCTCGTAGAGACTATAGATGAGGCGGCTTCGGAAGTGCATTTAACCAATGTGAGGCTAAGACCTCCTAAGAAGTACCCCACGCCGTATGGAGGGAAGCTGGTGTGGTCATTACCCGGAAAGAACAAACTGATATGCCACTTGAAAGATAAGTCTAAGATAAGGCACAGGAAACGCTGGTCACAGGTATGTTGTGCTTGAGTGTAAACAAAAGACGGATATGTAGTGATTATTCATGAATATTCAATGCTTAAGCAAACATTAATAATTTTTGGATCAAAGTCGAACTTTCCATAAAACCGGGTTTAATTGTCAATTTATTTATACGAGTTATGCGACAACTTATGTATAAAATCAGATTTTTATGCCAATTGTGTTAGTTTTATGTTAGCATAATTTAGTTTTTATTACAAAAAAAAGACTTAAAAAGTTAGTATCTGACGAAAAACTCATTCTTATTTCGTGTGCCTAAAAAGTGTCCTTCAAAAAGGTTTTTTATTTCAAAAGTTACACTATATACCTTCAGGTGATGTACATGTACTACTTCCTGGGTCATCGTTTAATGGACTTGCCGCTCACAGTAGACCGCAAAGAGGTGATAGCTGAGAACACTTACCTGCTGGCTCTGGACGGAGACATTGACTTCAAACCCTGCGCGGTCACGCTCCTTATCGACTTGATGAAGAAGAACAAGAACTTGGGCGCTGCATGTGGGCGTATCCATCCGGTTGGATCGGGTAAGTACTGTATAATATTTTATAGCTTTGATATTTTTTTATTAGGTGAGAAGCAAAGGCTAGGTAATCGTGATTACAGCCGAATAATGATATCTGTCATCAACTCCATAGAGAACATTTATCTACAAGAATAGTCAGTTATATACAAGTCATTTTTCATTGCTTTTCTGATTTTTATTCCTTTGTTTCTTTCCCTTTTTATTTCTTTTTTAGATTACCAGCGATATAACGAACGTACATACTGGCTATCTAATACTAAGCGGTCACTTCAGGTCTAGACATCCACAAATAACCTCTAATAGGACTGAAGTCCTATCAAAAACCGTATGTAGATGCGTTGCTACTTCTGAGGACGATGGACGTGTAACTTGTAAGTTAAGCAATTAGTTAACTATACTTCTGCAACCTAAACAGATACCCAGAACACGACAATAGTGGCACGTCCTACACTAACTGTGTTACTCTCTGATACTCGAGGGTTCTCTCTTTACCCGGGCTTTTGCTCGAGGGGGTCGAATACCCCCCGAGGTAGGGGCCTCGCGACTCTACATAGATCATTGCAGGTAACACCGATAAATTAATTTATAGAAAATAATATAACGATCTTTATTTACTTATTGATGTTAATTTTCCAGGTTTCATGGCATGGTACCAGAAATTCGAGTACGCCATCGGCCATTGGCTCCAAAAGGCGACTGAACACATGATCGGCTGCGTACTCTGCAGCCCTGGATGCTTTTCACTGTTCAGAGGGAAGGCTCTGATGGATGATAACGTCATGAAGAAATACACCCTCACTTCGAACGAAGCTCGGCACTACGTACAATATGACCAAGGTCAGAAAACTAAACAAAACACATTTTATCATTTTAGCAAAGGTAGTAGTAATAGGAGAGTATCAAAAGAGCGTGTTAGTCACCTGACATAGAGTAGTCGCTGCAGCTTATGACATCCTTATTCAATCTCAGACAGAAGTAAGTAGCCGCCGGAGGGCATGAACAACCACATACTCACTACGACTTCCTTCCTAATTACTTCCGAGGAGGAAGATCGCATTCCCACTCTCTAATCGATACACTAGAATTGGTGGTACATCGAAAGTTGAGCTGTATCAGTTTCAGATTAAATGAAGAGTATGTGATGTGACATAATTTGAGCTCTACGAATATTGAATTGTCTATCTTAAAATTACGGATATACTGAGTTTCATTCGCCGCCTTTCGTCTAATCGTAACATGTGTCTATTTTTAATTATGCATGTATTTTGTTTCTTCACCGTTTTTTCTTTGAGCGATGCATCCTTCGAAGCGGTACTAGTTGTTTGAAATTAAAAAAGTACTATAGTAATCAAATTTTAATAATTGCGCTTTAAATTTGAATTTCATTTAAATAGGTTGCAAAATATTTATTGTTTATCGTTTATCTGGAAAGGATTAAATATAATCCAGATTTCCGTATAATCACTTTCGTGTTTTATCTATACATGTATAATTGACATACTTATAATGATTAAGGGGTCCATCACACGGACAGCACGCTTGCAGTCAAAATAAAAATATTTTTATTCAAAGTAGATTATATATATAACTCGTTTTACGCATCATTAACTACCACCGACTCGTAAGAAGTTTCGTTTTGGAGAAGAGACAGCGAAAGAAATTCCAAGTTGATATTAAAAGACGAACAGTAAGCGTGATGTCGAAAACTTTAACTTATGGTATACTCAATACGATTTGACCAGGAAGGTACTACCGCCATACTGATGTTTAGCGTGAAGTTTACTTGCATTTTGGTAGAAAGGTGTGGTTGCTGGTGCGTTTACAAACGAGGCGACCACCTTAATCCTCAGGAGAAGCAAAGCGTCTGTGATCGACTTCAAATAGGACATTTGTTCTGTATGGAACAGGTTATATATGTTTTATTATATGCATAAATGGTAGTCATCATTAACGATTTTTTAATTGCCGATATTTCGAAGCAGTTGCATGGCTTGTGGTCAAGGCTTAATTGTGATAGCGGGGGGAAACTGTTGACAGGTGGCAGTCTTAGTTAAAAGTAATTTAGATTATAGATTTTCATGGGCGCAATGAACACTTATCACCGCGTGGGCTGAATATTCGTTAGCTACTAACATCTTATAAAGAATACTGTATGCAGTTATGTGCAGTTGTATCGACGTTGCAACGAAGGCTGCGTTAGCTTTGTGTAAAAGCTATCACTTGTTAAAAAGCACAGTTGTTAAAGTTAGCACACATATGAACTGCGCTTGATTGACGTTGTCAGTATGCGTTTGCGCCACACAACTGCAGATGTATGTGTATTTTATACACTTCTGAATATATCAACTAAGTACACACAGGCAGTCCGTGTGACAGAACCCTAAGATAATATTGTTTTGAATATTTTATACTACGCCATCGACTTATTCATTTAAAAATATGTACTGGTCTTGTCATTTTTCTTTTTAAATCAGAATTGAGGTTATTGAGGTTGAATTCTTGTTAAATATCAACCAAACGTAATCATTTAGCAGTAAGATCTGAGACTTCTGATTTTTCGAAATATTATGTATATTAAATTAAAAACTTCTTTGAATGGTCAATGAAAACATGAGAAATTCCTGCTTGACCGAGTTCTCTATATAGTTCTCAAAGGTGTGTAAAGTCTACCAAATCGCTTTTAGCCAGCGTGGTGGACTATGGCTTAACGCTTCTTATTCTGAAAGAGCATTGCATGCATTGAATAGAAAAAGAGTAAATCGACGTCAACCCTAAAATCTTGAAATTTCGAAATATGTTTCAATCACAAGCAAATACAAGGGAGCAGAACTACAGTTCGATCGAGGTGAGGTTTCCGGCTAACCTTGTGAGCGAATCGACCATCTCAGTTGTCAGGAGTAGCAACGCATTTATGTACGACTTCAGGCATGACTTTTGTCTTATTTGACATTGAACGTAAATTCCCATGGGCTGCAGAGATCATTTAACATCAGATGGTCAATACGCTCGTTCCCTACTTTTTCAGTATAAATTTAATAATTGTAAAGGTGCTTTATATCGTGTGTTAGGTGAGGACCGGTGGCTGTGCACGTTGCTGCTGCAGCGCGGCTACCGCGTGGAGTACTCCGCGGCGTCTGACGCGTACACACACTGCCCGGAGCGCTTCGACGAGTTCTTCAACCAGCGCCGCCGCTGGGTGCCCTCCACCATGGCCAACATCTTTGACCTGCTGGCAGACTCCAAGCGGACTGTCAAGATCAATGACAATATCTCCACACTCTATATTTTCTATCAGGTACGCATTACATTATCAACATGAGTAGAAAAGGCGGGATGAGGCGTCAACGAACTGTCAAGGTCAATTATATCTACGCTCTGCCATTTTGTATCAGGCTGTTATCAGCGGACAGTCAAAATTGATGACGATACCTCCACTATTCACATTTTATGTTTTTTTGATATCAGCAAACTGTCAAGATCCACGATATTATATCTAAAATCCACATTTTCTATAAGGTAAGCATCAGAGGACTTTCAAAATCAATTACAATATCTCCTCTGTGCATTTTCTACCTGTATGGAGATGTAGTTAGATTTTTTGATTGTCAATAGAATCTGAATGTAAAAGTATATAGTTCCACCGGGAACAAACCCACCGCCACTTTCATAATCCGAAGTAAAGCACACCTTGGTTTGTCGTGGTTGGTAGCACAATATATGTAAGGTGATCATTTTAATCCTCAGGAGAAGCAACGCATTGTGTACTATCTAATGACGACTTCTGTCCCGTTTGAAGTTAGTTATGGATGTCCATGGGCTGTAGTCACGAAACAGTTACTAGGTACATATATATTAGTACTTTCCTAACTTGGAAAATGTCATATGTGGGGCATGTTAAACAGTACCTCTCGTATCTTATCAATAGATGGAAGTCAACACACTTTGTCGGAGGTCTTGTGGGTGATTTGAAGGTATTAATAATAATTTCCAGAGTATGTTGATGGTGGGCACAGTGCTGGGCCCCGGTACGATCTTCCTGATGATGGTGGGAGCCATGAATGGCATCACGGGCATTAGCATGGGTAACGCCTTGATCATCAACTTGGTGCCCGTCTTGCTGTTTCTCGCAGTCTGCATGACCTGCAAGTCCGAGACCCAGGTGAATGCTCGCCTATTAATTAAATATAAGTTTCTACCGTTGTCCAGCGATTTCATTTGCGAAATATAAGGTTTCTTGCCTTCTATAGACTGCATATCAAATTAAACAGTTATTTGAAACAGAAAACTTGTGGTAGATTAAATTAGTACTTTTCGCGTAAAAAAAAAAAATAATAAAACGACAATGTTGTACTCTTATATAATAGTAAGAAAACAATTTGTTATGCATTGATTTATTTTTTGTATTTTTTGTAACATAATTAATGTTATGTATTTTATCAATATAAGCAAATATATAAATTTTGATGGTACACATTAAGTTCTTTGTTATTTTAGTGCAAAGTTATAAGTTATTGTTTAATTTCCAGCTAATGTTGGCGAACTTCATCACGTGTGTTTATGCCATGATAATGATGTTAGTGATAGTGGGCATAGCGCTGCAGATAGTGGAGGACGGCTGGCTGGCGCCCTCCAGCATGTTCACGGTCGCCACCTTCGGGATATTCTTCATAACGGCGGCGCTGCATCCCCAGGAGATTATCTGCCTCCTGTACATAGTGGTGTACTACATAACCATTCCGAGCATGTACATGTTGCTTATTATCTACTCGCTGTGCAACTTAAACAACGTCTCCTGGGGTACTCGGGAGGTGGCTCAGAAGAAAACTCTTAAGGTTTGTTTGTAAACATTCTTTGATATCGGATTATGATCTTAACATTCATTTCGTTGACACTGATGATTACTGAAACATTCCTTAGTTTTCGTTTAAATTCAGTGATCCACTTTTTCAGGCTAGGAAAATATAGCTTAGTCCCTTTAATTATAAATTCAAAGATTTTTATGTTAGCTATGATGAAGAGACGTTCTTGTCTTATGCAATTAAAAACTTTATTATTAGATGTACATATTTTTATCCTCATGAGTTAAGAAACATTTTTCTTTAAGTGTCACTTCTTAGGCATTTACGTTTTGATTGTAAGAGCATTATTTTTTGTTTCATTAAAGTCCATTAGTGGACGGATTCATATAATAATGGTTTGTAGGAAATGGAGATGGAACGCAAAGCGGCGGAAGAAGCAAAGAAAAAGATGGATAATCAAAGCTTGCTGCGGTGGTTTGGCAAGGGCGACGACGAAACCAGCGGCTCGCTCGAGTTCAGCATCGCGGGGCTGTTCCGTTGCCTCTGCTGCACCAACCCGAAGGACTACAAGGAGGACTTGCATCTGCTGAAGATTGCCACCACCCTGGAGAAGATGCAGAAGCGACTGGATTCCCTGTAAGTGTAATTAGTCTAAAGCGTTGAGAAGACCTGCGGGGATACCGGTGGTCGCTCAGAGTAGCAACGGGAGGATATTCGTCCTCTTTTGATGAAATACCTGGATAGCCTACGAAAAGCATCTGCATTTACTGAAGACTGCCACTTTACTGGGAAAGATTCTCAATAAGTATACGTACGCCCAAAATGCTGGCAAGAATAAATGTACTAATGATTTTTTGGAGTTACGTTATTCTGCATCAGCTCGACGCATTTCTTTTTTATAGGAGAACTGGTACCCGATAAAGATAGCTACCGCTGTGTAACATATAAAACTTATAAGATTTTTTCTAAATAGATTTTGCAAAATAGACTTCTTTGTTTAAAAACTGTAAAGATTGGTAACATTTACAATTGATTAGAGATATGGGCGGCCTCGTAGATTTAGATTTATCTCTACTTACCTCTAATTTCTTTTTCTTATAGTTAGTGACACTGACTATAAGAAATATAAAGACAATATATAGTCATTTAATTTATTTAACTTTTGATAAAATTTAAAAAAAAATATCAAGGTGAAAGACGAAACGTTTTTTGAAGTATAGACATACATTTACTGCAAAGCAACTCAAATACTTCGATCATACACAATGCACTTTCTTTTTAATATTAGTGGAGCGGCACCTGAAGCGGTGGAAACTTTGCCGCGCCGCCGATCGTCAATGGGACTGCGAGCGGATACCATGGCCACACTGCCCGAGTACGCCGACAGCGAGGGCTCCACCGATATACCCAGGGTATGCCACTTAATGCTTGTTTAATTTAAATGGTGGTAGAGCCGTTAAACCTCGCCCAGGGCGGCACCACTGCCACCCTCATAACCCGCCGTAAAGCAACATGGTTGCCGGATACACATTATTGGAGGCGACCATCGCAGTCCTCAAGAGTAGGAACGCATCCGTGTCCATCCCTAAATAGAACTTCAGTTCTGTTTGAGATTGGACGTGGTTGTCCATGGGCTGCAGTGACCACTTATCATCAGGCGGCCTGCATGCCCGTTTCTTACTGTTTCATAATTTAAAAAAATGTTACATAATATTTAATGCTTATTTAAAAATATGTGTCACAAGCAGTAGAACTTGGTATCGGACGCGTGAGGCACTTTCGCCACATTTGTTTTTGCCTAATGGCAACAGTGTAATGTTAAATAAAATAAATAGCGTTAATAACGAATAAACTTTTGTTATATTCCCTACATAACATTTTTTCTAAATCAATTTCAATAATGAGTAATATAATCATGTATAATTAATAAAAAAGTATTGTAACGTAATTGCATTTTTTAGTATTTCATTTCCGAGGTAAGTGTTTACATATTAATGATTGCCAAATTAGACTAGCTTGGCAACTGGCTTTCCTCATAGCAGCTGATTCCCTAAGAAGCTGTAAGGGTCTGAGAAATTAAGCCTCTTCCATGTTGGTCCATTCAGACCAGTGTGACGTTGGGTTTAAGTGTTTGAAGGATACAGGAAAGAGGCCAAAACATATATGTAGTACAAATTCTACTAAAGCGTATATAAAGTATAACTTCAGATATAACTTCAGTTCTGTTTAAGATTAGATGTTAATGACTATAAGATGCTATCACTTAACATCTGGTGGTCTGTATTGTTCACTATCCTTCTAACATAAAATAATTCCAGTTTACACTCTCACATAATTCAGAGCGGTTGTGAGTTATGGTAGTTATAATCAATAACTTCGTAGGAAGAACGCGATGACCTCACCAACCCTTACTGGATCGAAGACCCCAACCTGATGAAAGGTGAAGTGGACTTCCTCACGACAGCCGAAATCGAGTTTTGGAAGGATTTAATTGATACATATTTACGGCCCATTGACGAGAACAAAGAAGAACAGGTAACTTTGATGTATTACTTATTAACTTCGTATGGTGCTTCGTATTATTGTAGTTGTGCATCAAACTACATATTTGTAGTACTATATTTAGTTCAAGATATAAGAAAGCATATGTGATCGACATTCGGGGAACTTTTGTTCTATATAGAATTCGCTACAGATGTTGTGGGTGGCAATAATCTAATACGATCTGGTGAAATGCATCATTACCCAGTCCATGTAACAGTTTACAGTTTTAAACTGATATTATCGCGGAATCCATACATTATGTCATATAACGGGTACTCACGATTAACGATTTTTGATATTTAATTGCCGATATTTCGAACCAGTTGCATGGTGCTAGTGTGCACCTGTCAACAGTTTCCTCCTACCACCGCAGTTTCGCCGTGACCACGAGCCATGCAACTGTTTCAAAGTATCGGCAATTAAAAATCAAAAATCGTTAATCGTGAGTATCCGTTATATGACGTAATGCATTTAACGGTTGACCAGTCTATTCGAAAATACCAAAATATCTGGTTTCAGACGGGACTTCTATTTTATATGGAATTGGCTACAGAATCTTACTACTAATACTACATGTTTATTTTAACCATTAAACTATTACGACTTCTTCCATGTTTACTTTCATTTTATAAAAAATAGGACCGCATCAAACAAGATCTGAAGAACTTGCGAGACAAGATGGTGTTCGCCTTCGTGATGGTGAACGCGCTGTTCATCCTCGTGATCTTCCTGCTGCAGCTCAACCAGGACCAGCTGCACTTCAAGTGGCCCTTCGGACAGAAAGTTAGCGTGCATTACGACACGGACTCTAACGTTGTAAGCATTATACACAGATAAAAGAAATTTCACATTATGTCCAATTCTAGGTATGCATGAGAAACATCACTTACATAACTGTGTCATTTGTGATCAATTCCTTACTCTGATAGTGCTGGGCAAATCTCTCCGCTAGTTCCCCAGCAGTGAATCAAAATGAGACAGAACAGAGTCATGGTTCTCCTTTCTGGGCAAGTGTGGGTTATTAGACTTCACACACCTTTGACAACTTTGTACAAAATTCTTATGCTTGCAAATATCCTCAAGATGATTTCTCCACTATTAACGCAAGTGATAAATTAAGGGTGCGTGCCTGGGATTCAAGCCCTGGACCCGGCGTGTGAGAAGAAGAAAATCTGCGTTATCATTGTTACTTAACCTATGTTACTGATAATTCAATAAGTGAGAATTCAGTGATTTGAGTTTGCCTTATATAGCCGGGTGTATTTTTGAAGATTGATTTATAAGAATTCTAGTAAATTTGATGACATGGCGAGACTTTCCCCGCGATACTTACCACAGAAATGGCGCTTTAAATAGACTGTGCTTCCAGGTTTATATCGACCGCGAATACTTGATGCTGGAGCCTATTGGATCTCTGTTCCTCATTTTCTTCGGTTCCGTGATGATCATCCAGTTCGCCGCCATGTTGCTGCATCGCCTCGGCACCTTGACACATCTGTTGTCCACCGTCCAACTCAACTGGTACTGTACTAAGCGGGTAAGTATTGCTATTCTAGCCCAATTTTAGCTGTAACATAATTAACGTTCCTCATTTCGATTTCGCATCTTGTAATATTTGTTCGATTGGGATATTAAGGAGGAAAAATTTAAAATAGAAATACAGAAAAATCTTTATTGTTGTCCTGTATTTAAGCATTCTAAAAAATAATTAGAGATATTAAATTATGTGATAATCAAAGCAGTTGCATTTTTTGATAGAAATGTGCCCCTTCTATCATCCAATTCCATTTGAGATATATTACATTGTACTGTAACTTTTCCGATTGAACTGCTTCCCAACGAGACTGTAGAGGTAGTACCGTAGTAGTAGTAGCGATGACGATAGTTCGTCGCGTGCAGCCGGAGGAGCTGACGGAGCACGCGCTGATCGAGCGGCGCGCGGTGGACATCGCCAAGGACCTGCAGAAGCTGAACACGGACGACCTGGAGCGGCGCGGCGTGGACGAGTCCAGCGTGGCGCGGCGCCGCACGCTGCGCCAGCTGGAGCGCGCGCGCGACGCCCGCCGCAGCGTGCTCAACCTCGACGCCAACTTCAAGCGCCGCCTCACCATCCTGCAGAACGCCGACCCCGGTAACCGCGCACTCTACCGCTGCTACTATACACTACACACTAGTTACATTTCAGAATTTAACTACCTTAATTAAACTAGCTAGCTAAATTGCTTCGAAAAAAGGCATCTGAATGCCTTTTTTGAAGCAATTATATAGTATATCATATTATTGTTTATATTTAGTGTTATAATTTTTATATTTCTATTTCGTTTAGTATTATGTATTTCTTTTTTATGTATTAATTTACTATATTGTTTATTTGTATTTGTGTATACTTTCTATGGGTCCTAGTACCTTTAAATAAATAAATAAAAATACTTCGCGGCGCAACGCACTTGCGGCTTGTAGACACTTGTGTTGTACGTACGAATCTGTATAGGTAAAGGGGGGGATAAAAGTGCTATGTTTACATCGGCGCTACAAGACTGGGAGCAGACATTCGGATGTGTATTCGTAGATGTTAAAAATACAATATTACAGTGAATTGTCCGCGCTTCTTCAGTCTAGAGAAAGAAAGCTGCAGTTTAGTGCCGCCTTCTACAACGCTGACCCGATCTGATATTACTCGTATAACTGCCGCAATCAAAGTGTTAACCTTATTCTCCAGATATTACTAATTTCATTATAAAATGGGAATAAATATCATTTCATGTTTCAACAGGAAAAATCACTAATAGCTAAATGAGAACTATAGAAATGTTTTAATTATTTCTTATCGAAAAGAGTTTTTTAAATATTTTTTACTGTTTGTCGTATTAAAAATGTGAGTTTTTAATCACGTGGTTAAATGTGAGAGTTTTGCAGGCATGAATATTAGTTAAATTGATCACACTTTAAGAATTGCTCAATTTTATCCAATCTGTGTTTGTAAGTTTTACGTCTTAACCAATAATATGTTTTCCTTGTATGAGTGGATATTACAATGAATACATTATTTGTTAATTGCACATTTTTATAGTAACCTGTTGACTTATTACACGCCAAGGTACTTGTTTAATATTAATCAAAAATAAACTTAAAACTTAACTTAAGATTGTTTTCGTCTCTCAACGGACGGATTTATTCTTGTACGATTGAGTGTTTTATGTGAATAGAGTAGCAAACGAGCATGCAAACCACCCGATGTTAAGCAGTCCTAGCCAATAGACATCCACGTACAACCATAAACACGACCAAAATCCTATCTGAACTCGAATGTAGAACAGAACGCTCCATTCAACGCTGAACACGCACAGTCGAATG
>DWON01008098.1:0-12380 GCA_018251015.1 Phocides pigmalion okeechobee
CAAACAAATCTTCATCCTCATCCTCAAATCCTGTCTGAGATCGTGCGCGGGTATTTTGTTATTCCTGAGGTCTTATAATCCGCCGTAAAGCATATCTTGTGTTTTGGTTGAAGAGGTGCGGTTGCCAGCTGCACTTTGAAGCGAAGCGACCATCTTAGTCCTCAGGAGTAGCAACGTATCTACGATCGAGCTCAAATAGGATTTCAGTTGTGTTTGTGGTTGTACGTGGATGTCTTTGGGCCTGCAACTACTTATAATCCAACTACCTCTCCAACCGAAACACAAGTAATGCTTTACGGTGTATTATGAGGGCGGCGGTGGTACTTCCCCGGTTGAACTATAGTTCTCCCACCTTTTAAACTCGGTACTCTAGTTCTTATATTTTGCGTAAAAAAAATGTTTGAAGAATGCAAAAATATTTTTATTGATATCAATCAATCCAATAGCTTACAAAGTATTTTCTTCGGTAAGTAGTTTTCTATGCTTGAGTAAACATTTCCTGAATCGCAGAGAGATTAACGCATTTTTATTGGTTGTTGTAATATTTATATGGTGTCACAAATGTTCAACAACAAATATTTTAATTACATTTAAACTATAACATTGGGGCCAATTTTGTTTTTAATAAATAAATGAGTAACTCGACTCAGAGTAATCATATTTGAAAATGCAGTCAATTTAGTTAATGAAATAAAATAAATTGTTCATAAAGTTTCGAGATTAGTTCGTAAAACAATAACATTTTTTATGTGTTATATATATTTTATTTATATAAACAAAATTAGAAATGAATATTGCGTGCTGTATACTGTGTGAAAATAGTCTTACAAGTTTGTGGGGTCAACAACCCTCACATCTTGTATGGTTTTAAAACACCTTTAGTTTTAAACATTTTTAATTCCTTAAGAGTTCCCGTGCCAAATAGTGGAAGAGCTAGATTCGTCTTTCTTTAAAATCTCTACTGCAGAGGATGGACTTTCCCCATGACCCTCCGAGACCTAGAACACACTTCGCCACACTGGTCTAATGCGTGATAGTGGAGTGGAAAACAAACTTAACTATATGTAAAGATAACTAATGTTAAACTTATATAAGAACTGGAATTAGTCATACGACGGTATTGTTACACTCACTAGACGATGTATCGATGAATAAGACGTATGTCAAACACTAATGAGTCGATATTAGTAAGTGACGCAGGCGGAGGTGTGAGTGGTTGGCCCCATTAATATTCGAACCGGAGCATATCACATTATTTCATGGAAATTACTCCAATAAACAGCGTTTAAAAGTGTAATGAACATAAATCTTTTAAGTGTAGGGCTATTTACTCATGTTCTATCAGTTTCTCGTAAATTCCTACCCTAATAATTTCCAGAGAACATTCAGTAGGTCATCGATTGGATGAGAGATAACATGACGTCATATCAAATGATGAATCAACTAAGCACACACCATTAAAAATTACATCGCATTCCTAATTCACACACGACTAATGATTTCCAGTTATAAGATAATAATTTATTGCAAATACGTCGCGTATAGCTTGTACATTGTATATATAAAGTATTCCATTGTTATTGTTTATAAAAAATATAAGTAAAAACTAACACTGTAGATTGCTGGTTGCAGATCCACTTAACGTGACTATATTGCAGTATTGTGGGATATGCTTAATGTAGCATATTACAGTTCGATCAAGTAACAGGAATTATAATAAATATCTATTTCAATGTTTCGGAAATTCGAAGTTGATGTAGGTATATGATCATCAACATCAAATTGGAATTTTCAGAGGCTGGAAGGAATTCTATTAAAAGCTCTTCAATAAAACCTGCTTTTTAAAAACAAATCTGTAATCAAATCGATTGACTTTTTTGAGAGTTATAATATCACAGACAGATACATTATTATTAGTTCTCGGGAGTAACGTGTCAACGAATGACTACATACATATAGAACTTCACTCCTGTTTCCAACGATTATAGCAACCTTTCGGCATTACGTGACTTGCCTGCCCATTTCATTGCCCATTGCCCTATTCTAACATAAATAACACAAACACACATGACCTTGAAATTCATAACGCTGCGTTTTACCCATTTTCAAAAAAAAGGGGAGAAATCAATCCTCATCGTGGAAAAATGGGAGATGAATATTTGTATTGTTATCATTAAATTACAAGTGAGTAATTTATCTATGAATGTATAAAAATAAAACTTATATTTGAAAGAAAGTAAAATATCAGTCCAGTAGATGGTTAAAAATATGAAGACAGTACGGCGGGCGCCACATAAAAGCAATAGATTGTAGACAACTTCATGTCATATAAAACAATTTACGGGCATGCTTGGCATGGGGGCTACGCCTCTATTGTTAATTTGTGACTCATAAATCTCGGCGATTACTCGGTTTAAATAACCATTAACACTCATTACGGTTCCTTTATGGTATCGTTCACTTATTGTTGGTAAATGTTTATAAGAGACCGTATCTTGTACCATGTTGATTAATTACCCATCTAGCAAAATCAATATTGCCATTACGTGCCATTTGATGGTAGGTTCGTGTAACTGCAATTCAATACAGTAAGAATATATACAAATAACTGTAGCGCCTACTTTTTAGCGCTACGAGTACTATACGGAGAGGTACTACTGTAAGTTTCGATATGAAAGGTTGTAGCATTGCAAAATTGATTTAAGTTTAAAGGAATAACACCTTTCAACATAGATTGATTAGTGTTGGTAACAAAGCCAAACGTATGTCTATTTTTCAAAGGCTCCTATTAGAAAATACTATGTTTTCGAGTGAGGCGACTATCTTACGTCTTCAGGAGTAGTAATGCATTGACATATCATCACAGTTAAGACTTCAGCTCCGTTTAAGTTTGGATGACAATTCAAAATGCTGCGACCACTTAATGTTAAATGACTTGTATGCTTGTTTGCTACTCTTCTAACATGAAAGTTTCTAATTCATACTGTATATTTGTCGTTGAGGTCTTTTTGTAATGTGTTAACGAAGATAGAGTTACATGACGAGCGACAATGAGAATGTAATATATGAAGAATTTCACTTTAGTTCTGCAGTTACTAAACCATTTGTAATACAGAAAATTTATAACTGTTATTTTGCTGGACACGGGTCTCCACTCAATAATAGAAGGACTGTATTATAGTCCACCACGCTGGCCAAACGCGATTGCAGATGCGGATTGGTAGACATCATATGCGTTTGAGGTCTTTGTAATGAATATTCAGGCGTGCAATTTTCATTCATATGTTGTCCTACACCGTTAAAGTGAGTGGTAATTAATTTCTTAAACGCATATAACATCTAAATAATCAGAGATGGGTTATATAGTTTCGAGTCTGGAACTTACAATGTGAATTGAAATACTCCCGATTAGCTATCTAGTGTGCTCATCATCTTTTTAAAAATTATACTGTGTAATGTTTATTTATCAAGGACTGATTTAAAAAGAGTGCCGGGAGTTTTTTCCGCCGGCGTTTTTCTCCTGGTCAACCTTAGCCTACAAGGCGCTCAAAGCCTATGTACTGATTTTACATTGTACCCTTGACGTTCATTAAGTGTATGTAAATACCTTATAATGAAATAAAATATTTGAATTTGAATAGAAAGGCATCTCTTGTTTCAGATGAGGTGGACGTGATAGGGTACACGTCCAACCAGAGCGACAGTGAGTCGCTGGTGTCCGGACACAGTGGGGACAGCGGGGTGGGCGTGGCGCGCGGGCGGCGGCCGCGGCGCTCGCAGCCCGCACGCACCCGCCGCGCGCCGCGGTACACGCGGGTCTAGGTTGGTATCTGTAAATTACATTTTAAAAATGGAACATGTGTGTTTTGTAGTGTCTTTCGCCGACTCTTGAAACACCTTACGAGTCTGTGGTAGTTAGTTCAAAAAGAGCATTTTCAAAGATGGAAGATGTGCGTTTTGGAGTTTCTTTCGCCGACTCTTCTCTTAAACGAAACACCTTACGAGTCATCGGTTTGAGACGTTCAAAAAGAGTTTCGTAAGGAATCTACTTTGAAAAAAATATGTTGATTTTGATACATATATGTACATATATATCGACTTGGGACTCGCTGGGTACATTCACGTACAGAATTAGCTTCATTAACATAACACTGTGGGTCTAGTTAGAAATCGACATCTCGATTTGGGTCAAACTACCCGCTTGCTCACTTATCTTCAGCGTATACCCACAACGACATACCGACTTAATTCTGCGTATTCTATTGCAATGGTTTAGATGAGTATATTTACATGTTGGTTGGTCCAGTTCAGGGGTCGGCAACCTGCGCTTGCGAGCCACATGAGGCTCTTTCAATGGATATATTGGCTCTCAAGTTACCATAAATTATATTATTGACAAAATCCTTAACTACAGATTGATATAAAATTATTTAAACATATTTTTATGGATGTTTAAAATATGGTTAAATTTGCAAATTGCAAATTTTGACTCTTCCGTCTTAAAGGTTGCCCACCCCTGGTCTAGTTGCATACATTGACATTAAAATTCAGTCCAGCTGGGTACCTCAATATATCGACTTCATTTTGCTACTGTACAAGCGGGTCAAAGTGGATAATTGACATCGACTTGGGTCTAGTTGGGTACAATAGACTTGGATATAGAGTACATCCGAAATGGGACTCCTCAGTCGAACCACAGTTCTTTTACCTGTCATGTGCCATATTGTAGACTATGACTGAACCCATTTAGCCCGTAACGGACTAAGAATAATGTGTCTGTTTCCACATTTCCAGGTGAACGGTGCGCGGCGTGAGCTCGGTGTGAACGCGCCCTGCACCGTGCGACCATCGTTGTAAACAAACGTAGGACATTCTGTTGTACCGTACATTCTACTGTACTGAGGCGATCGTGACTGAGTGGGGATCGCCCCGCGCCCGCGCCGCACACACACAACACAACACACACACAACACACATTCGACACCTCACCACGACACCGCGAACCATTACCGAGTACAAAATTGCCAAAAATTTATATATTCAAAGTTTATTTTCTTTCTTAATCTTCTTTTGTCAACGCTATCTTTGGAGTTGCGGAAGGGGTTTTTGTCGCACTAGATCGCGCCACTATGAAGTACGGTAAACAAAAAACCATTTTATACATATTTTTTTAACTTAACGAATGAACAGACGTGCCTGATGGAAAGCAGTTACCGTCCTATGGACATTTGCAATCAGTCACTAGTCGCCAATGTAGGCTTTGTAGGAGAGCTCTCAATATATTTTGTTATAAGAACCACGTCAGCGTTCAGGAAACATCTCAGGAGGAAGTTCGTTCCACACCTTGCACGTACGTGGTAAAAAATTAAGATTACACATTTTCTTACGTTATTGAAGTATTTTTTATCCTTCAATATTAAAATATAAGAAATAAATTATTTTTACATCCTAAAACTACATTCTAAATGTTATACAGTGTGTTTCCGAGGTTCTGATTGGGTAATATATCTTTTTTACAATTAATAATCTCGTAAGTTATTTAGGTAATTTCAATTATCACAACAAAGAAAAATAATGCTAAGGAAAATCATTACAAATTGGATTGGCTTATTTTCTATGAAATTTAGAATTAAAATGCTTTTCTGTTTTTAGATAATTCACCCGCTGTTATAAAATGTTTTATGTAATTTTTGTAAATGTTTCATTCTGGTAGTATGTTACAGTTAATGATTGTATGTCAGGACATTTTCTTTTCAATAAATTTATTTTGATTTGACATTTATTTACCTAATACTAGTGGCGCCATCTACTACGACTGTAAAATACCCCTTTTTACATAGAGCGCATTTCGCGCACAAATTACGAAATAAATCTTGATGCATTACCATGTTACTACTTTATCACAATGGGCTATTATTCATCACAGTTATTTAATTATTTACTTATTTTTTAATTTTTTTGATATTCTTTCGTACAAAATTGTAACTCGTTGAACTACCAGTGGTCATCTACAGATAAGGCAAAGATAAGTTTTTTATTCCTCTGCGCCACAGATTAAGTAAATCAAATTTACTTTTCCTAAAACGTGGCATCAATTTGTTTTTAAAAGCAGAGCGTTGCTTCCCTCTATATGATTACTGGTACTTTATTCCCTAATTCTAAATAATATATTATTTTATCACGTTAAAATTACAATTATTATTAATTTTGTTTTTATGCTTTTCTGTCAAATGTAACGATCGGAAAATGCGTTTATATATTCCTCTGGGTACTTATTGTTAACAATTTCCACAAACAAAAAAATAATAATGAATGTCGCTCACACAGCGAATGTTGTATAGATAAATATCAATTTTATATTTTGTATATAATTATTTTTCTTGTATAAATTAATCAAATAGAATTAGATCTGTGAATGTTGGGCGGGAACACCGCCGCGAAATTCTACCATTTTTGGGTTCAACATGATAATGGCAACCCACCAAAAAAATGTTAATTTAAGTTCTAACACGAGACATTACAATTGAGGTACTAAAATTAACGGCTATGAGACAATCTAGTAATAGGACCAGATAATTCGATCGCTGGATTTAATGCTCATGTACCGTTATCGTGCGTATCGCGTTCTAAATACTGTTTACGCTATTATGTCTCTTATTTCTATTGCGCTATGGACTAAAATAGCGTAAATTTGTTGAACGCGTGCGTCCAACATCGCTAACTAACATCGTATTGTTAAGTATTAATATTGAATGTTAATGATCTCACTTCATTGTCACGCGCCTGTGTTGCTATTGTGTCATTTTGCTACGAATGAGTTACGTTATTTTTTATATGGCAACTCTTAAAATTGAATTCGACCGCAACGTTATGATGACAAAGTTTTATTGAAATGTAATTATGTTTTATAGGTAAGTATAATATTAATTGATATTTCGGTCAGTCATGTTTGTCTCAAAAATAGAATAAGTAAATTATTGTATTTCTATTTATTTCAATGTATATACCTTCTTATTTCTATCAAAAATGTATAATATGTTTTATTATTTTTAATTAGATAAGAAAAAAATATATCACAAAATTTTATTTACAAAATGTAGGGCAAAATGGCACAATATCATACACTTATATTTTAATTTATGTGGACATACACACGTACCAAAAACCTAAATGTTATATATGGAATGTAAAGCTGGACAGACAATACGCCATGTCGACGATCGGGAAGACATCTAGAAGAGTACACAATATATTTTTGTTATGACTATTGTATCTTGTAATAATAAATTGTTAATTCATTTTAACGTGCGACTGGTTTTACTGTTTATTTTCTATGATTTGATGGCAATAACTCGGCGGGTCACCGAACTCCACCCACGTCCGGCCCACGAGTGTTCCATGTAAATTTTATTTCTAATATATTATGCATAAAGTCTCATTGTAAATTGTTTTAGGTATGTGTACGATAAGGATAGTTGTAAAGGTATCATTTTGTAAGTGTATTTGTTTTAGAAATGACAGTCTGATCTCTTAAGGTTATGCGTTATCGGGAGCGGCCAGGCCGCCGTCCGTCGGGCGCGAGCACTCCACACCCCGCCTTTTACCGTGTACTACCGACCGCTGCCACGATTCTATTCTCAAAATTCGCCATGTGACGCGCAAAGTGCAAGGTGCCATAGCCAAAAAAAAGCACCAAATGACAGTGACAGTTATTTTGTACCAGTTTCTACACTGGCAGCATTTTTAACTACGTTACAGACCATGTGTTAAATTTTATTAGCTCTGCTGCTTAAATTTACCATTTTAATCGAAAATACTTTGTTTTTTTTTTCATGATTATCGTCAAGAGATTTCAAATAAATGTAATAAAGGCAATAGTATTGTTTTTAGTTGGTTATAAATGTATAAAGATTTATTTTGTTGCTATTGCTATAAAAATATAAAAAAGATTTTTTAAGAGATAAGCGATTGCCACCCTGTCCTATTGCTGGGCGTGAGTCACCACATAATGCGGAGAGGCCTGGAATATAATCCACCAAGCAGCTTCAATGCTTATTAGAAGAGTACCAGTATATATTTTATAGTACTGTGTCTCGATTATATATGTAAAATGGGCATTTTTGAGGATCAATCGTCGCAACTACGGAGTCCAATGCCTAAGGTGTAATTCAAAATCAGCTCTGAAGTGGGTTACGTCATCGTGAGATCCCCGGCCAGTATATTTGTAACCAGAAATAGTAGCAGCGGTCAACCGATGTAACCAATTTCGGAGTCCACCAACTGGCGTAGCTAGCGCCTCTGTCAAATCCTGCCTGTACTATGTCAACAAGAAAAATTATTTATCTTTTGGAAAATTATTTTTTATGTATCACAAAATTTATTATATTTATTTTAGGATGTGCTTTGTCGATTGTTATTGTATTATCGTACCGGTGTTTCGCTTCGTCATCGCATCGTATCGGGCAACATTAGTACCTCCGTGGCGTCATCTGCCGACAATCGGTGTAGTTTAGAGACAGTAGAACTTCTCAATATCCGCTCACGTTTCTTCCCAAGTCAACGGTGCAAGCGGCGACGGAATGCTTCAAGAGTACAAATTCTGTATAAGCCCCTACTTGAGTGTTAATTCAGAATGTTAATTTTAAACTCGAAACAGGGAGAAGGTTATCATGAGAGTGCGATTCTAGTATTACTCGTCTGCTTTAACTTTGCCATGACTTCTTGTACTTCGCCTGAATCACTTAGACCCAAATTTTCCGACAATCATTTTGTACCGATAACATCACAAATCTATCCTATTACCTTACAGTAAAGATGCATCGAAGATACAATATCCTCTATTTACCAGAAACAACATTATGAATACCTATTATTCATATCATAAAATTTGAAAAATTATTCTTACTATAAAAGATTTCATTTTAAGAAGTTTTAATGTAAGTTTTTTGTTATCGGTACTGGACTTATGCGTCGTTTGTAGGTCACGGCAAACTTAAAGCAAACAAGTGACATATATATATTAATATATGTAGCGCGCGGGCGACAGTCGTAGCCGGCGGGTTAGTCACCTTGCCTTCGGTGTTGTCTCTTCCTTAACTAAATTATCTGTATCCTATTGCTACAGTGAATTTAATTTGCTATCTTCCGACTGTATTCTATTGGTAACACGTAGCTATATGCGAATGGCCAAGATTTTTTTTAAAAATGTCACAACGCGGACAATACGACTTCTAATCTATTGATGTCTTATTGCATGCGCCAATGGAATGGCGAAGATATGGGTTGGTGAAGATATATCGTTATGCCATTTTATATAAATATATAGCTACGTATACCGTCTTTTCTCGTAGGTATATTGTGGCGTAGCGCCCTATATTAACAGGTGTATCACTGTAACGATAGGGTATTAGAGAGGTGCGTGGCACTGTACGCGCGCGCATCGTATTAGATAAGAAATGTGTTATTAGAATTTCTAATTCATTTCTGATTTAGAAGTGAATCGCAATACGATTGTCTTCGGTCGCGGCGCTCCGTCGCTCCCGATCTCGACCGCTGTAAATTAAAACTTAGTCCGGCATTGTAAAAATATTACCGATTGTAAATATTTGGAGTCAAAATTTTTATACAAATTATTTCATAAATATATTCTTGGAGCGAGATGCGGTGCGACGGAGCGTCGGTCGGTCTGGCTGCGGAACACACGATCGCGAACCTAACTAATTTGTCTATGTAATTGGTCTAGCCATAGACAATTCAAAGACAAATCGGTCTGTTGCAAGTGTGTCTGTGCACTAACGTCGTCTCGTGGCACTCATTGGGTCGTATGAACGTATCGTAGTTCCTTTTTATTTACATAGCATAAGCGTATGCTGGATAGAAGCATAAAACTGCTGTATAAGTAAAAAAGAACAGATGAAGACAGTCCAGTCCTCGTGAGTCCCGAGCGACGACGCAGCCTCGTCTGAGTAGATGACTAACTGCTGAAACGATTTGGCAGCATTATTCAATGTAATTGACGAACTTGCACATATAATTAACTATATGTAAAAAAGTTATAGAATTAATTTAATAAAATTATAAATAAAATCTCCTTTGTATTATTTTACCCATCTTTTTCAATAACAAAAACGATCTACTTTAAAAACCGTAGAAAAATATTTATTTCGATGATTTTAAAAAGTGAATCTTGTTTAATATACAACAATATTTTCTTTGTATTCGCTCACCCGCCTAATTTAATTGAAAACAAATACATATTAAAAAAAAAGAAATATAACGCAATGTTGCCAGCAACAAAAGTATTTTACAATAAGAGGACTATCTAAAAAATAAAAAAACCATTTGTATGATCAATATTTTATTACTATACATTCGACGATTAGAAGTATCGACCAGCGACCAGAACATTACACAATAACATATAATACAGAAAATGACAGGAAACTGTCATTCAATAATGACACAAGATCAATTGTCTATGACACCAACAATACACAAACAATAACAGACATTTTACCAAAGACAATTAACAGGAATGTAAAATCACATACCTACTATAATTCCATAATAAATTGAGTAATAAGTAGATACGTCCCGTATTTAACATGAATTTATATTTAACAAAAAAATCTTTGGTACCATTTAGGTTTTACAAAAATATTTAAACTAAAATGTAAATAAATAGCACGTTTCCTAAACACTGTTCCGATAAAACACATCTTATTAGAATAATCAACACTTTGCTTGCGGCTTGTACACATCTCTGTTGTACGTATAAATATGTATGAATTACGGGTGAATTTGTACGTACACAAGAAATACATAGCAGTAATGTACGCCGCAGGGAAACTATTAAATAAATATTTTTTTCAATATTAGTAAAAAACAAATATTTTTCGCAACATTTTTCTAAATATAACTTTTCAATAAAAGCCTTTTCATTGTCAGGCAATTTTTTAGACTTTATGAAGTATAACTCCTTTAGACGACTTGAGAGTGACTGACATTTTCCACACTAGTTATTGGTGTGGTACTTCCCCGTTCGAACCGTACAGGTTTCAAAACCTCGTAATTATGACAACGTCAAAGTTGTTTTACTTGCCCACGAAATTACAAGTATTTTTAACAATGGCACCACAGAGGCAAACAAAAAATATGCATTCATAATACTTCGACTCCATAATACTTCCATCAGTGTTTTAAAACTACAAAACGTACGTGCTTACAATTAAAATGTATTAAGTACCTATCTAACCTACACCCAGCTTAAGTCTATGGCTAAATCCACAGATCAGACAACAAATAGAAATGCCTTCCATACTGAAAATATCTAATTGAAATCCTTATAATGTAATATTTGTACAACGGCGAAATTGTTTTTCATTGATAGCAGTTACAACATCAAATGGTTATTATGTAATCCGTTACTAATGGGCCTTAAAACAAATGGTTATTATGAATACGCCGTCAACTTATTTCTCCCGGACAACGTTAGTCAACAGGCGCTTAAAGCCAATGTACTGATTTTACACTGTATCTTTAACATTCATTAAATTCATTAAATGTATACCTTGTAATGAAGTAAAATATTTGAATTTTTATTTAAATATACACAATTCATTAGCGGCCCTTAATATAAATCATATTTAGTGCATTTATTACAAAACTAAAAATGATAAAACTCATGTAAGTAATGATAGCTTAGTAATTAAGATTCCGGTATCTCATACAAGTTGTTGGAGAAAGGAATCCTTAGCCTGTAAACTTCTAAATCTGAAGCTATGTGCGTATTAGAATTAATGTTTACTTGCTTTAGTAACTCGAATAAACGTAAAGAAACCCGTTTGTTTTAATTCTCTATGAAGTTCTCGAAATTCTGAAGTCTATTGTCATCTAGTCCCGAGTCTACCAATCCGCACTTGGCCAGCGTGATGGAATATGAAACAAATCCATCACTAAACATAACCCTTCCAATAAGAAAAGCCTTTCATCATTATTGGACACCTAACCTGCCACTAAAATAACTGGTATCTACAATAATAAAAACAAGTATACACAGCGCCATCTATGCAAACATCGTGTTCAATCGACATTTCTATTTCTTAGTCAATCTGTGGCATGAGTATTTCATATTTGAACATAATTAGTAAGAAGTATAGGGATAAACATAACAACGTAACATCTTCTACATCGTAACAATAAGCTCAGCACAGAGCACCCTAAGGGAAATGGTCTAGAATTGTGGATACAATAGCAACGTTTATAGTGGAGGGGGGGGGGGGGGGGGGGAGGGGGGGGACGACTTAAAAGGGAAACGATCTAAGCGCTACGTCAGAATCGAAAGGGGGGGGGGAGATTTCCCACCGGGCCATAGAGGAATT
>DWON01008099.1:0-12379 GCA_018251015.1 Phocides pigmalion okeechobee
GGCGTCCAAAAGGCAGTCTTCTTCTAGAGAATATTTAGATTATAATTGAGAAGAAGACAAAGAATTACGGGTGTTAAAAACACGTCAATAAAATAGGAAAAATATGAAATCATATAACATATAGCGCATAGATTATGAAGAACAAATAATGAAGTGAACGTATAGAAAAGAGATACAGCAAGAGTCAGATGAGAAAAGGTTCAGCTTTGTTTTAAGTACTGTGATTATAGGAGACTTTGAAAACAAATATAATATTGGAATACATACTATATCGAATATTTCATATTTGTTATATTTTAATCCTTTGTAAGTATGGAAATAAAATACAAAATTACTAAAGCAAGTAATTGTTACAGGTTTAGAGCGTTCAGAGGATCACCAAAAGACTGGATTTTAAGGATAAGATTCAAAAAATTCAAAGTGGGCACTCTCATCAATGGCACGACGTGTCATAAGGGATATATGCAGGTGAGTTTATTTATGTGAGACGGATAGCAAACGAGCATGCAGGTCACCTGATATTAAGTAGCTACTGCAGCCATGGACATCTACGTACAATCGGAAATAGGAGTTAAGTCGTATCTGAGGTGAAACGAAGATGCGTAGCTACTCCTGAAGAGTAAGACGGTTACGTCGTTTGTATATGTAGACGGCAACCACACCTCTCCAATCGAAATACAAGAGCGACTCACGGCGAATTGTAAGGGTAGGGGAAGTACTAAAGCAATAATACTTCAAACACAGTGAAGTATTTTCCATTGGTCCTCTAATAAATAAAGATAATAGCTATAAATTCTAAACCATTATCTATAAAAGGTTAATCAGGCACGTTAGATGAAATAATGCAAACCCTTATCCGAAAAACAACTACATATTTAGTGAATAATCGTGAATCACATCCTCCACATTCTTGAGTCGAACCAAAAGAGGTCCGCATAATTTCCGGCGAATACATACACGGTGTCCGACCGATCACGCCACCCGCGTGACGTCACGTCACCAGGCAAGCCGAAGTTCCTCTGATACCTTTGTAATTAATATTGTACAAGAATCTAAATTTGCATGCCTTAATGAAATGAGATAACAATTATGAAACTGAGTTCGGCCGTGACCATTACGTGACCAAGTCATGTAATGGTTCGAAATATAGGAAATAAAAAATCAAAAATCGTTTATTGTGAGTAGAGGATACATAGTAAAATGTACAGATTGCGCAATAATTTTAGTTTAATATCTTAGACAATAACTATGTTATTTACAACGATAATAATAGTAAACTTATTTGATTCGTGTTCACGTGTTACATAAATTGATATACCTTCTTTATTTGTTAACCGATTTAAATAAAAAAAACACTAAATGTTAAGTGAAGTCCATCACAATATAATTCTTAAAACTGTATTCAAATCGGATAAGCTGTTTCTGAGATTAGCGTGCACAAACATACAGGCAAACAGACAAAATGAGAATACATTGTTTTGGGTTCTCTTGCACATAAAGACACCCCATTATGATTTTTAAATACATTTGCCATGTACGACAACAATCAGTGACAGTTTATAAGAATATTGAGAGAAACACATAGCACATATAGATATATAGGGGGGCGCTTGGGGCATCAGAAGCGCCACTGCAGAGATTAACCAATACAGCAATAGCAATCTAGTGTTACAATCATAATGCAAAATGACAATAGAAAGGGCCAGGAATAGAGCGGTCCGAGTACCGCGACGTATCCGAATATAATGCGTCACTAGCTAGAACTACCGTCCGATAAGAGGTTCAGGTAAAACGAAATATGCAGGTGGGGCGATCAGGTGATGTCGTTCGATTCGATGACAACATTTTTTTCCAAACTACCCTATGTTTAGTTCAACTACCCTATTTTTATTCAGAGCGACAACAAGTTTTATTTTATGTATAGATTCCATAAACCTAAAAATATAACATTGACTACTTCAAAAGTAATTATACTAAAAATATAAAGAACGGACTCCCTGTACATTGTTTATGTTTGATTTATTTTCGGCCTGTAATATTTTTGGAAAAAAAAATGTAATTTTGTTATAATTATGTTTTCAATCTCATCATATTGGCCTTATTAACTTTAAGGAAGGACATGGAAGATATTTTTTATTCTATGTTATTTTGTGGTTGGAATTTTGGGCATACCTAATGATTATTACAATTTAATTAGAGGTACAATGGTACCGTTTATTAAAATGTGTACATTCTGACGTAAAGATAATAAAGACTTTCATCATTAATCTAAATTCAATTTACAAATATCAATTTCTTGGTTTAAGAGATGTATTGACAAATGTATATCTCGCTTGTCCGATGTGTGGCTCCGACAAGACGCTTTATTAGGCGCCAATATTTACATTGATTAGACAACCTTCTTAGTTTCCGTTGTTTGTCTTCATCAATGTATCTCGTCTCACACACAACCTCAAACTCGACCGAAATTCTATCTCAGCTCGAACGTAAATATGTTGCTACTCCTGAAGATTAAGATGATCGCCTCGCTTCAAAGTGTAGCCGGCGACCGCATCTCTTCAACCGAAACACAAGAAATTCTTTACGGCGGATTATGAGGGTGCCGGTGGTACCGGTCGAACTATAATTCTCCCAGCTTAAAAATGTTGGACATCGTCAAGTTTTATACATGTAGTAAGATCTCTTGTCGTCATTTTTGTCGTAAGATGTCGAAATTGATGTTTCTTAAAACCAAACGCAAGCTCATGTTACCTACCATTCAAGTTGTTCCAGAAGACATTAGAAACACTTAATAGTTCCCTAACCGTTTTGCTCTCATGTTTACGACTTTTACGAACTGTAAATCAATGTAGACAAAGAAATAATAGCTCAGATATACGATACCTTACCCGGGAGCTGAGGTTTTAATCCCTGGCATACACGTCTTTTTTTAATACAAATTAATGATCTTGCTTGGAGAAGAAATATATTATAAGGAAACCTGTATGTCTGAGAGTTCTCTAGATTGTTCTATTAAAATTACTCTGTTTCTAAGGCATGCATAATCAGATTATTGGTTGTTTACTGATGACAAAAATATATTCGAAGGTGGATCCTTTACGTTTTGTCTGTAATCGAACTATTGCCGGATCTTTTTCAAAAAATAAGACTAGATTAATTTCTAGCTTAAAGCAATTCTTTAGTATACGGTACAGAGTTGTATTTGCCATTTCACTTGCTATAAAGCGTACTTCTAAATCTTAAGGCAAAAGAAGGCAACAGTGATCATCACGAATAATCACGAATTTTGGTGGAACTCCTGATCTATGAGGTCTTAAAATTTAAGTCTAAGAATGATAGTCTATTTATCATTAGGTTTCTGTATGCTCGTTTGTCAGGTTTACGCCAAAAGGGTTTTCGATGATAAATCAATAAATCTTAAATATAAAATCTTAAGTCAAAAATCACGAGACACGAAAATCACCGGCGTTCGAGCAAGTAATTAAGTCGCCGAACGCTTTACCAATTCTACTAATTAATTTTTGAACTCCATCCACGGTGGAACAACTCCGGAACTGCGAGCCAATTTGAAAACATAATTATCGGATCACTCGCCCATCGCTTTGGGATTTTCTTTTTGTTTGAATTTAAAATAAAAATTGCCCGGTTATTTGAGTTAGTAAGTCGAATTAAAAATATCTTTATTATCCTTTACTTTGTTATTTTAAGTTCAATTTGCCTTTTCACTTCACCCAAAATCAATGTTAAAATAAACTCCATTTAGCTTTTTATATCGAGTAAAATCAATTTGTTATTATTTTCTGCTTTCGTTATATAATCAAATTCTTCGCCCAAAAGTTATATCGATTGTCACTTTTAATTTTCCGTCCCGTGTCAAAAACTTTTACACTTTAAGCCAACATTATAATAATTTATATATGTATGTAAATATGCCTGTGTGTATGTATATTCAATTATATATAGTTATGTACATGTATTATGCATTATATAGAACATGGTTTAGTGCACGCTACATTTGCTTTTCATATGTACTTTCCGATCCCGGGGCTGCTAAAAGAGATTTCATTTTGAAATTGTACTACGTTTTCTATTATATAGATTTCCTTTTATGTTATACCGTGAACAAAACTTATAAATTATTAAGATTACCATAACCAAAATAAAAAGATGTAAAGTTCGTCAAAGTTCAACTAGCATAATTTAACCACAATTTGTCCGCAGATAGTCGACGGGAATGCTAAAACAGACGTTTCGAACAGAAAGGAGCCTGGCCTCTTCTGCGGTGAGATAGAACAACCTCAGACGTTCATCTCTGAGACCAACTTCGTCAAGATCGTCTTCCACGCCGATAACTTCACGGACCAAACTTATTTCAGCTTTGATTCGAGGTAAGAGTTAAATAAAGTCCAGATATTTAATTAAACATATCTATAAATCACAAAAGTCAATTCCAATGCCACTAATTGCATCCAACTCCTCAAGTCATTATAAAGATGATTTGTAATCTCTAAATATTACAAAACAAAGTCACCCGTCGCGTCTGTCTGTCTGTTCACGATAAACTCAAAAAGTATAGAAGGTATTTTCTCACAGTTTTCAACAACAGGTAGAATAATTCCTGAGGAAGGTTTTGATGAATAAGTTAAGTTTTTTTATAAATTGAGTAAGGAACTAATTTGTTACATTCAATAGAGTAATTCAGTCATCGCTCGAAATATATGTTTCTAATTGTTAGTTTTTCAACTACGTAATGTAACTTTAGGTAACTGTAGGTAACTTTCAACTGGATGTATGTATGAAAGAAAAATAATATAAGCATATATAAACTCTATTACCCGAGCGGAGCTGGGCCGGGTTGCTAGTATTGAATATATTAGACAGGTGGAAGAAATGTAGTTCTACAGAGGTACCACTGCCGCACTCATTATCCGCTGTTAAAGCAGGTGTTGCTTCGGTTGGAGGTGTGCGGTTACCGACTACATTTACAACCGAGGCGAGTTATCAGTTCTCAGGAGTAGCAACACATTAAGCAGAACTTGTCTTATTTGAAGTTGGACATAGATGTCCATGGGCTGCAGAGACCATTTACCTTCAGGTGGTTTGCACTTATATATACTAATTTGTTACTACTAAGTTTCCACGACTTTTTTATGCAAGAAGACTAACAAACAAGCATGCAAACTACTTGATGTTAAGTAGTCGCAGCCCATGGACATCCCTGTACAACGTAGATGCTTTGCTACTCCTGAGGATTAAGATGTTCGCCTCGCTTCAAAGTGTAGCCGCCTACGTGTACGATTACGTATATATATATCCAATACAAAAAGTATTCCAGAAAATGGATACTCAATACGAAATTATTTGATACCACATACAAGCAAGGCGACAATCTTGGTCCTTATGGGCAGCATCGCATCTACGTGCGACCTCGAAAAGGATTTCAGTCTTGCTTAAATTAGATGTGTGAGTGGGTTTCTATGGGTTGGATATATTTGATAGATTGCACACCCGATTCCTACTTTCTAAAATAAGAAAAATATATACATATTTATAGACATAAATAATTCTTCACCATATCAAGTAGTTAAAGTATATAACGAATTATATTGCAAAAGCAATAAGTGTTTCGAAAGGTATTGACTTCTGAATACGCATTTTCAGGTGTAACATTAACAACTAGTTTAGTACTGTTTTAATACAGCGCTTGTAAATTATTTTTATTTATTCAATGAAGTCTGACATTACTCTGAAATTGTATAACCGATTCAACGTTATTTAACCGACTTCAGAACACCGACTTCAAGAAAACCGACTGCAGACAACCGACTTCAAATAATGGCGGATATGTGACACAAATAATAATAGGTTTGAAATAAATTTGCATTTTTACAGGTGTTACTAAGGAGATGGAATTTCTTTGAAGTCGAATACTACTTAACATTATTTCATTATAACAAACAGTACCGACGTATACCTACTTTTACCACAAAAACCTTTGCCAGCAACCGTACTAAGCCATTCAAAAGTCGTGCACGTCAATTCAAAATACGACTGAAAAAGCTCTCAAATTTGCTTTACATGCGAATATTTCGTTAAAACTGGACTGGGTACATCCGACCGCAGAACCCTTTGCTCCGTCACGCGAGAGTAATACTCTAGTAATAGACTAATGTTTACTTCGTTTTTGTGTTATGTATTTGAATTTTATTTACCTTGGAAAATTGAAGTATATTTTGCCTAAAAATTTCCTTCAAACGATTATTTGGTTCACGTCGTTCGCGTGTTTCAAGTCTTATTTTATACTGAAAATATGATATGTAACGTTACGAGTGGATTATACCGAAAATATGTATGATATTATGGAATGTTAGGAATGCATGATGAGTACGGAGTTTTGTGCGCCTCTTCTCCAAACCGAAAACCTTACGTCGGTTGTAGCTTATTGACGTTCAAAAAGAACTATGTAAAAATCTACTGTGAAAGAAATTATTTTTATTTTGATTTTGAGTGATAGACTTTTGCTAAGATTCCCATCTTCTAGAGTTCCGACGTTCAAACCATTTTACTTTTATGATTTTAAACCAATATGGGATAGGATTTAAAGGTGGGAGAGCTACAGTTCGAGCAGGATCCACGGCCGCCCTCGTAATCCGCCGTAACGCATTATTTGTGTTTCGGTTGGAGAGGTGCGGTTGCCGGCTACACTTTGAAGCGAAGCGACCATCTTAATCCTCAGGAATGGCAATATATCTTCATTCGAGCTCAGATAGGATTTCAGTAGTGTTTGTGATTGTACGTGGGTGTCTATGGGCTGCGACTGCTTACCATCGGGTCATTTGTATGCTAGTTTGCTACACTTCTCACATAAAAAAAAATAATATGTCATCGCGGAATTCATAGATTTTACTGTGTAACGGGTTTTCACGATTAAGGATTTTTGATTGCTGACATTTCGAACCAGTTCCATAAAAAAATATGACAAAAGGGCGGTGGTACCTCCACTTTCGAATCAACTGTGAGAGTAAACTTTATACGAAACTAACTACCCGGCCCAGCTTCGCTCGGGTAATAATGGATTTTATATTTACTTACATTATTTTTCTTTAATGCATGCATCCAGTCAGTACCTAGTTACAAAAACTAACAATTAGAAAAATCTATTTCCAACGACGATTAAATTACTATATTGATTTAACTATTTCATTTCTCGCCCAATTTACAAAAAAACACTTCTTATGCACTAAAACCTTCCTCAGGTATCACTCTATATGTTGTTAAAACTGTAAGAAAATCCGTCCAGTACTTTTTGAGTTTATCACGAACAGACGCGACGGGGGACTTTGTTTTATAATATTTAGTGATGATCTGTTAACCCAGGGCCGAGCAGCAATTCGAAGTGTATCTTCGTTACGGGCAGCATCCGGAGCTTTACCCCAACAGGCGAGGTGAAGTAGTGGCCGGGTAAGTATACATTGTTACGGATAAGGAAACTTATTTATTTACTCATTATATTACGTACTTAAGTGTAGCGGGAAAAGCTATTAGGGATACAGAGAAACCTGTTTTGAAACAAGTTGTCATTTTTTGAAAATAAAAATTTTGATATATTAATGCATTTTTTGAAAAGCTTCTACTTCTGGGTAACTTGTATAAAATGAGTATAATTATCAATTATTTAAAAAAATATTGTCAAAAATATTTTACGCAACTTTTCTTTAATGGTTCTTGTCACAGTAAAATATATTTTAAGATGTTACATTGAAGTTTATATACAATTTAAAATACGGTTTCAAATACAATAAACATTTTTAATGTTTAACATTTTTATTTTGACGAAACATGATGGATATAATTTTATGAAACCTTAAAATGATTTTTGATGAAAATATAAACGCCTGAATGTTTCACAAAGCAAATATTTTAAAAGTATTTTGATTATTTGTTCATTCAGGCGCTCTTCTATTGTTTTCACCTACGCTCTTGTGTACATCTCTCATTACTATAATATTAGTTACAAATACATTTGTACGTATTATAAATTAGTTATCATGTCATCAATTTTCCATTAAAATTCTATATTTACAAATCAAAGCGGTAATTATTTCAGTAAAGCCCCTTCACATGCAAAATGAGCGCATGAATATCATTAATGGCTGCCTCAAACAGAATTGTACACGAATGGAATATAGCAAATGCTCGTTTGGAATACTGTACAGCCACTTTACACTAACAGCAAACAGTGTATCCATTATGCAATACCTACCATTTTTAAACGGTTTTTGTGAGGCGTGCACGAGCAAGAATAACCATCAATTTGAATGCGTATTTTTTGCTACTTATACACGCATTAGCGCTCTTCCTAAAGTTTTTTTTTATTGTGAAAGAGTAAGAAACGGGCATGCAGGTTACCTGATGTTAAGCGGTCACTGCAGCCCATGGACAACCACGTCCAATCTCAAATAGAACAGAAGTTCTGGTTAAGTATGGACGCGAAAGCGATGTTACTCTTGAGGTGATGGTCGCCTCCAATAATGTGTATCCGGCAACCACACATCCCCAACTGAAACACAATACATGAAAGTCAGTAAAAAAAAATATATATATACCGAAATATTTTATTTAAAAAGAGGTGTATCTACGAGTATACTATTTATGTTATCTTTCGTTTAAATATATCATGTCTATCCATATAAGATTTTTTATTTTATCGTATTTAATATTTTTATATTTCATATTAAGAATTTTATTTTGCTTAAAGTTCAATATTTTATTTATCCATATTATTGTATTTGTCAATATATTAATAAATAAATCTTCTCTAAATGTCAAGGTTGGTTCATAAAATGCTTCTTAGCTTTATGCCCTATTTTCTGTATTACATTTTATTATATATAATGATAGTCGTTCTTTAATGAAGTATAAATCAACGAAAGAAGACCGAACGAATGACCGAACGTATAAAAGAACGAATGATAGAAAGAACGAACGATCAAAAAACCAACAAATGAAACCACGAACGAATGAAAAAACAAAAGAAAGAAGTTTCCCGTTCATGCCCTTAGAAACGGAACCCCAAAAAGAAATAAAACGCAAACTTATAGCTAGTAGCAACCTCTCATATCTTTTTATTGTGAAAATATAGCTGACTGTTTGTTTTGTTGCTGCCACAAAGTGCTTACGTTTCCTTACGAAAGGACAATGAAACTTGTATAAGCTGTCAACCGCCATTTATTATTAGAAAACGGACGTGGGTTCCATTAGCGAAAGGTTACGTCCCGATAGAGTTTTAAAAGCCCTTTCAAGAGCTGTAATTTTTATCAACTTGTCAGACAGAACGGGAACGTTGTTGATATACTAGCTTTTGTCGCGTTTTTACCCGCATAAAAACCTATGTTAACACATATTCTGATAAATGATAAAGCTTTATTCTTATTGTATTTAAAGTAAATCTATAAAAGATATAAAAAATATATTTTACCACTTAGGAGTAAAATTATCAAAATTTTCGTCTTCATTTGCACAGAAGCCTATATTAACATATATTCTAATAAATCATAAAGGTCCCTTCGTACTCTATTTATAATCAATCTTTAAAAGAAATCAAATATCTGTTTTATCCACATAAGTTTGAAATTGTCAAAATTTCGTACTCAATACTAACTTACTCTACATAAAGAACGTATCTGCCAAATTTCACTATCCTAGATTCAGCTATGCGTCTATCACAAGATCATTTCAAGATCACAAGTTAATCACCTTTCTCATTTGTGTACTATTCAGACTTATTATTGCACTTTTTTTTGAAAATAGCTAACAAGAATGCACACAAGATTCGACCCAATACTCAATCTTCGGCCCAATACTAAATGTCTAATTAAGTGACCGAATAAATCGAATACCAACTACTGCAAACAAAGTTCGTTCGAATACTCAATGTTCGGCCCAATACTAAATATTTAATTAGGTGACCGAATACCAAACACTGTACGAATATTTATGGTATCTCTACATTAAGTATGTAAGCGTCTTATGTACATGTGATCGGTTTAATCATTGGCATGTTTTCAATGATATTATTAAGGTTTTAAACTTATCATTGCGGAATTTACATTTTACTATATAACGGGAACTCAAGATTAACGCAAAGTATCGGCAATTAAAAAGCGTTTATCGTGAGTACCCGTTATATAGTAAATTTGTATTATTTTCACTCATTGCTCGCTTGACGTTATAAGTAAAATAACACCTAAGCCAGTGGTTCAACTAATATCATCGTGGAATTTATAAATTTTACTATATAATATACTAGCTGTGCCCGCGACTTCGTCCGCGTTTATTTTACCTCGATACGTCGTCATTCGTTCGCTGTTTTCGTTTCAATTCAAATCAGCATGAACTGTCACTTCAATATATAAAATTCATTGGATTGAGAGTGGCGCCATCTGCCAAAAATTCCAACCGAAAGTACCAACTCAGAAACCTTCGTGGGCTCCTGCAAAACAACTTTGCTAAAGATCATCACATAATCAAATGCATAGTTTACGATTCTATAAAAGACATACAGACAAACATTAATTTTTATATATTAAAATAATAGGTACTAAGATTAATGCGAATTATCGGCATAAAAGCTATAATCTTGAGTACCCGTTATATAGTAAATTTATATTATTTCCTCACTCATTGCTCGCTCATTGTTATAGGTAAAACAATTCCTAAACCAGTGGTTCAATTTATGGCCGGCAACGCGACAGAATTAGATAAATATGTCATCAGTATTTCAGTTGCGTTTGCATATCCATGTTACACAAACTCGTATATTGCATTCTGTTGGATTAGAGCATTAGTTATGTTTTGCTGCTAAGGTTTCGTCTACAAATATATTGATAAATCTCGAAAATAGGGTATACATTTTTTCTAAATAACAATAATTCTCGCTCTTAGATAATCTATACAATGTTATTGTGTTGGTAACAATTTAAGCTTAATGTTATTTTCATAACTATTTTAGTAACTAACGGAAGAGCCAGACCTATTTCTAAACAAGACTAACAAGACCAAATTTCTGCCTGACATCATGCGTAGATGAAATGCCATTCTTGAGGATTGATATAGTTGCCTCGCTTGTAGGTGTAACCGGCAACCGCACCTCTCCAACCGAATCAATAGTAAAGCTTTACGGCGGATTACGTGGGTGGAGGTGGTACCTCGATGGTTCAACTGTTCAACCACCTGGTAGATTAGAATATTTTGTTGTTTTATTCTTTTTAGTGCGTGCTCTTTGCGTAGTTTTTGATATTACTTATATATTCTTTGACAAGTCGTCAAACCTTTTAAATAAAACATGATAGGGTCATAAATTTTAAACACACAAAATGCCCGAACTATTTATTAGTGTCAAAACCAATCTACAAACTATCTTGCAACTATTACCTAACTTAATACCATCTCAACGCGTTCTCCCGGGAATAAATCAAGTCCCAACTCCCCAATTACTTAAAGTCTGACCAAAGTTACTAAATTATTTTCAGTTGCCGTCAAAATGGCCACAGTGATGCTACGTGACTGGAATGGCGGAAAAAGGTGTTTATTTTTCACAGCGTGCGTTTCCACGTTACTCACGTCAAATGTAATGGCTACAGCCTTATATGACCCACTGTTGGGCAGGGTCACACGTTACAACTAGAAAAAAATGGATATTAAATATGTTAAACGTAACCTTATTATTACAACCGTAAGTTATTGATAAAATCTACTTTGCAACAATACGCCTTCCTAATCCGCCGTAAAGCATTACTTGTGTTTCGGTTGGAGAGGTGCGGTTGCCGGCTACACTCTGAAGCAATGCGACCATTTTAATCCTCAGGAGTAGCAACGCATCTACTTTCGAGCTTAGGTAGGATTTCAGTTATGTTTGCTACTCTTCTTACATAAAAAAAATCCGATACCACCATGTACACTGGTATAGATATCAGTAACACAATAGAATCTAAAACAATAGTTGCTTTTTATTTTCAACAATAGTTGTTAGTATTTTTATTTGTGTGTTCGTTTTTCACTTTGTCCATTTGTTAATCTTAGAAACACCTTCACAGATTTCAACGAGGTACACTTAATATATAGTGTTCATTTAATTTAATAAAAAATATATCAAACAAAATATTCGTCTATAAATAAAACGTCAATTTGAAAGTTACGGGTATAAATGAGGACTTTGTGTTGTTAGAAAACCCAAAAACCAGGAAATTGAACCCCACTGAATGATCGCAGCAACTTATCCTAAATGAACACCCAAATCTTAATTAGGTTCTCTCAAAACGACGTGTCGACAAATCAAATTTTAAGTTACAAATTTCTTTAATACAGTTCCAAGTATCAC
>DWON01008100.1:0-12378 GCA_018251015.1 Phocides pigmalion okeechobee
GGTGTACGGCGGAGTACCTGTTATATATGTAGGAAGATGTTTGTCTGTGTTTGTATATATTTATTGCACCCACAAAACAGGGAATACTAATGTGGGACTATGAGACTATGAGTGAAGGTGAAATCGTTAGCGATATGACTAATTTAATAGGCAATTATAAGGCGTATTTTTAGGATATTTTTTTATGTTAGACGAAACCCGTAATTAACTTTCTCTACTTTATTTTACAGTAACATGTTTCTGATTATTTTCATAAATAACTTGTAACTATATATATTTTTTTTATTTAGAAAATGACTATATACAAGCGTAATATAATAAAGATAAAATGAATTAGAAAAGTAAATAATAATAACACTGCCATAAAAAATATAGCATATAAGATTATATTGCACATAATATTCCGGTAACAGGAATTCACTTTGTAATGGATCAAGGTACTTATATTAATGACCAAATAATTAAGAACAATCGAAAATAGCTTAGTTGCTCAAACTTCCTGAACATTGCATTTTGTCATATTATCTGCCCTTCATTTAAAAGTTGTATGCAATGTCTTTGCTACTTCTTCCTTGTTCCAGGGTTAAGCGCTTCAAGAGGAGAAAGGACATCTTATAAGATTACTTCAATGGCCCCATATTTTTCTGTCTACCTATTAAGTTCCTTTTTGGAATACATGGATGTATATCAAAGTAAAATCAATATCAAAGACAGATCAGCAATCCCTTGAATTTTGAAGGTGTGGTATACCATGTTGTATATATAATACTTTTTAATTTGATTTGATGTGATTTTGATGTGATTGTGATGCGCTCTTGCAAGGTAATCAAAACCTAAAGGATACTTCCTATAGACCTAGAATCATGTAATTTGGCAACCAGTCGCATAAGAATATCTTGTTATGTAAGTAAAGAGAATAATCAGAAAACGTTCTTTGTTATCATATTTTTTTACGTTTCTTTACGATTTATGGAATCGTTCCGAGTCCGATTCGATATTTCCCCGATTTTGTAAATGTAATTATAATCGTGATTGGTTTTAAAGTACGTATTACGTTTCACATGAAGTTAATAACATTTTCCCATCATTTTTTTAACATACAAGTGGAAGTAACAAACAATCTTACAGGCCGGCAGTTGTCCTTTAACATCAGAAGAAATTTCTGATGTTTAGGGGTAACTGCCGGCCGTGGACATAAATTACTTTGGCACCAATTCCATATAGAAGAGAAGATGCGCCAAAATATTAAAAGTCAAATATTGTATTTCATTGTAAATTTACATTGTACCCTTGACATTCATTAGGTGAACATACACCTAATGAATGTCAAGGGTACAATGTAAAATTAGTACCTATATTAGCTTTGAGCGCCCAGTTGGCTAAGTTTGACTGAGAGAAAAAAACCGCTGGAAAGAATCTCTCTGCACTCTTTTTAAATCAGTTCTTGATAAATAAACATTAGATAAGATAACTTTAGAAAGATGGTGAGCACATGAGACAGCTAATCGTATGTATCAGAATCTCTCTACTGTCATCTGCACACAATTTCGAGTAAAAAGTATTACATGGGAAATAGAAATAACCCGGAGAAATAGGATCAATCCAAGGTATCTTATCTAATGATGACATATTGTTCTAATATTATTTATAGATGTTATGTCAAATGTATGTATTTATAGAGTAAAAAAATAAAAAAACCTTCAGATTTTTTAAATTTATTTTGTGTAATATTGTGTAGACAAAAATGATACTACCAATACACAACCGACTAAACTACCACCATTTACTGGCTAGCCTTATCCAAACCGATATTACATTAGGGCATCAATAGATAGTGATTTTATAAAAAATAAAACCACCAAACCAATATCAACAATCAGGAACAATAAAACAACCCAAACTTAATTCTAATGTGTCATATAACAAATATATTGCACACAAGTGTATTTATGAGTAAACGGAACGGATGAGGTGTAGGAACGAACGCAAACGGGTCTTTCTACCCCATGGCTTATCATATTCTACGGGGTTGTTGGTTTGTAGGTGAGTGGGCAGGGACAATCAGGTCTCGAGAGTGTCGTCTTTACACGAGTTTCTTCTCGTGTTATCGAATGGATGCAGGAAGAATCATCGAATGATCAAAACAATATTTCATCATCCCTGCATGCCGGGGTAGTGGAAACAAACCTAACAATGAGTTCTGTGCGAAGGTCATTTCGCCGGCCGATGGAAAAGCCTCTCTTAGTTACATTTTAGCAATTAGGTGTTAGTTCATTGGCTTTGAAACCTTTGCTCCGTGAGATCCGAGTGCCAAAAAATTTTCAAATAAGTTGTTGGTGACACGAGGGCTGGTTCATATCACGCGTACATAATTGTGATTGCTATTCAACATGGGAATGCGGCTAGTGTTCTTGCTACTATGTGACATGAGTACGGACTCCCTTTAAAATATTTAGGTTAAGCTTTCATTATAATTAGTTTGAAGGTATTTAGGTTATATTAAGGGTAATTAATTATTATTATAGTAATTTAATAAAGTACTCTAAAACGTTCACCCGCCCAGATTTGTCCTGATTATTATTTTTAAATAAATGATATATTTATTGATACCAATAGCCCTATCCCTTTTGTATAATAAGCTATTAATTTTTTGTCCACTTTATATCTCAAGATGCCTCTAGACCTGCTTTATAGGCATGGCCAATTGAAATAACAAGTTACTATCGGATGATCCAAAAAAATTGATATAATCGATCGATGGATAGATCATATCGATCGTACCTTATCGTGTGTGTCTACAAGCTCTTATAAGAAACGTTTATAAAGACTATCTATAGGAATGTTCATTAAGACAGTATCAATATAAAACATGTCTTAGTCCGTGGTGAACGCTCTGAAAGTACCCGGCGTTCCCATGTATGCGTCGTTGAATTTGTCTGACTGTCTGAGTGTCTCATCAGTCTTCGCTTCGTTCATCTCTGCTACATAATCAACGAAGTCTTTTGAAGTAAGAGTATCCATAAGATCCTCTGAAACATAAACAATGTGTACGAATTTATAGTTAGAGTAGCTATGTTCGCGACTTCCTTGTGTGATTTAAATAAAGTAACCGTAGTTACTCAAAATAAGCTATTTACTAGCTCCTCATAATATCGGCTATTACTGACAGACATATTTGTTGATAGATAGATAGACGGACGGACGACAGACGAACGTCTGTCAATAAACATGTCTGTCACTATTTTTATCTTAGAACACGCGAAGGAAAATGCGGTAACAATGAGACAAACACATAAACAAACCAAGAAACAGATATTCAAATTCAAATAACCGTTAATAAACGTCAAATTTACAATGTAATCGCCATCTGCTTTGAGCACCATGTTGGCAAAATAATGCCACTTAAGGAATTACACTTAACGAATATCATAAGCATCACTAGTGCAATGTGAATTGCAATTCACTTACTACGTAATTCCAGTATGCTTTTCTCCTTTCCACCGTACTCAGAAGGCAATATCTCTTGTGGTATGTATTCAGACAATGAGTTCACGTCTTTATGGACAAATATACGGCTTCCAATCTTCGCTGAGAGTACCTGTTTGAGGACGGCTATTATGGCGTCGATGGCTTTCGACGTCGTAAGATAATGAATCCCTCTTAGTCGCATGCTGTATCCCTCCTGTAATAATTAACATATTACTGATATAAAATGTACAATATGCTGACTTGTCCATTTAATATCAGAGTCACATATTCTTGGTCTAAGCGTTATCTCCATACTATTATACAAAATTGAAATAAGGTCCGTTTGATCATTTGTTTTTCTAACTAATTAATTTCTATCTAATTTTCTAACTAATGAAAACTTATTTAATAAAAAAAAGTCTACCTGAAACTATGTACACAGAACGCTTTAATGGTGGGAGAACTATAGTTCGAGCGGGGAGGTACCACCACTGCTCTCATAATCCGCCGTAAAGCATTACTTGTGTTTCGGTTGGAGACGTGCGGTTACACTTTGAAGCGAGGCAACCATCTTAGTCCTCAGGAGTAGCAACGTATGTACGTTCGAGCGCAGATAGAATTTCAGTCTTCTTTGTAGTTGTACGTGGATTTCTATTGGCTGCGATTACTTAACATCAGGTGGTTTACATGTTCGCTTGATACTCTTCTCACATAAAAAAAACGCATATAAGTTCACGCTCACGCTCTCTATATTATATAGGAATTGAGTAATAACCAAAAATAATTATAGCTAAGACTAGATGCTTGATTTTGTCTTCTAACAGCATAAGTTCTCATGTACCACGCTGTAATTCTGCACCTATCGAGGACACCGGCCGCATTGCGCTGACTCGGAATATACTTCGCATTTGCCCGTATTTGACTACAGATGCACATTTTTTTAATATTAAAAATTTTCATAACTTTTTATTTAAAAAACTGATTGAAATTGAACACTAAATTATTATATTCAGTGAAGCTTACTAAGTAGTGAAAAACGCACACAAATCTTTTAAGCCGTTTCTGTGATAAGTGCGCAGAAACTGACAGCGCTGTAGACTTAGACTTAGTCAATATTCCTTAATACGTCCTGACCATGACCAAGAAAAGAACCGTCCATTTTACCTTTGCTATCAAACACACATTATTGTAAAATTATTAAAGTATAATAATAATAAAATCGTTTATTGCCACACAAACAAACAGAATAGACAACAGTAAAGGTACATGAAAACAAGATACATTTTCTAAAAATGCAAAAATAAAAAAAATATATACAGAAAAAAATGTGCGGGCAAAAGGAATGCTCAGCTTTGTTAAAACTCAAGACCTTTATAATTAGTCTTGCGTAGCGCTGTTTTTCAGTCACTACCAATCCTCGGGTGGTAAGCGGGAAATCAAAATGTAATGTTCCCCTCTTGAGCCACAGAAGAGCAAAAAAATCATGACTAAACAATAAATGACATCGTTTATAAATGATGACAGATATGAATGAGTATTAAATGAGTCTATGTTACTTTAATAAATAATAATAATGATTATTATTTGGAATAAATCAAAATAAACTCACAGTAATAATAGTCAATGCCTGACGCAACTGCATCAAATTTAGGGCTTTAAGAAAATTTGTTAAATGTGTTTCCGTACAGTCAACAAGAAGTATAAATCCATTGCTATAGTCATTCGCCATCATGTATTCACATATCTGAAACGTGAAATAGCTAAATAAAATAGTGATATTTCAAGGTTGGAGAAGCATAATAGTACCGAAGAGGTACCACTGCCGCCCTCATAATCCGCCATAAAGCATTACTTGTATTTTTGTTGGAGAGGTACGGTTTGCGACTACACTTTGAAGCGATGCGACCATCTTAGTCCTTAGGAGTATCAACGTCTACGTTCGGGCTCAGAAAGGATTTCAGTTATTTGTGGTTCAATTAATTTATTTGTGGTTGTATGTGGATGTCTATGGGCTGCGACTACTTAACATCAGGTGGTTTGCATGCTCGTTTGCTACTCTTTTCTCATAAAAAAATCACAATAATTACTGAAGGAGGTTTGCATTACAGTTCTAGTGGGGAGATTCCTCTTCTGCCTTGGTGTTAAGTGGTCGCTGGTGACAAGGGGTTTGATTTATACCTTGCGAAGAGAATTGCTATCACTATTCAACAAGGGAATGCGGCCAGCTTTTTGTTACTTTGCCGCATGCGGGCAGACTCCTTTAAAATTGTTTATCTCAAGCTTTTATTATGATTCATTTTAAGGTATTCCATGTTAGACTTGGAATGATTATTATCGTAAATAAATAGTATTACAGCATATTAATTATTAACTCACCAATATAAAATATTTGAAATAATTATTAACTTCAGTGGACGTAAATGATTGTCCTATATTTTTAACTATATATACTCTATAGTGCTCATCTGTTTGCTTAGGCAAAAGGGCACTGTATCTGAAAACAAAAAAACAACGAACTTTTATCATCAATTAACTTTGGGTACACAGATGGATACAAACTAACTTTGTACCCAAAGTTAATTATTGTCTCTTTAGGAGATTGAGATTTGATTGGAGAGATTTTTGAATTTTAAGGTAAGATTTGAATTTCGATCTGGCCACTGCTTGTGAAACCTTTTGTCCGGCTACCACCTATAGGTTTCACGGGCGCTACCCTGAGTTATGTTCCACTCTCCAACAAAAAATTCTAAAAACGAATTCCATTGACGGTTATAATTTGGCATTAAAATGATTTGACAAGTTATTTGACGAAAGGTCTGGTTCATATCTCGCACAGAGAATTGCGATCGCTAAGCTGTGCATGAATACGGCTGGCATTCTTGACACCATACCACCTGGGCAGGGATTCCCGTGACATTCTATAGTTTGTCAATTATGAATGGGTTGCAGAGACCATTTAACTTAAAACGTTTTGAGGTAAAGAAGGAATTTACTCAAAACCCTAAGCAGTGATTATCGCGACGATATGTTTTAAAGCTGGGAGAGCTATAGTTCGAACAAGAAGGTACCGCCGCTCTCATAATCCACCGAAAAGCATTACTTGTGTTTCGATTGAAGAGGTATAGTTGGCTTTACTTTGAAGCAAGGCAATCTTAGTCCTCGGGAGTAGCAACGTATATACGTTCAAGCTCACATAGGATTTCGGTCGTGTTTGTGGTCGTACGTGGATGTCCATGGGCTGCGACTACTTAACATCACGTGGTTTGCTTGCTCGTTTGATACTCTTATGACAAAAAAGATAAATTTATGAATGATATAATTAATACGCAATTATCAATAATGACTTTTACTGGCATTTAGGATAATTTAAAGCAACGTCGTAAAGATAAAATTGGCAATTAAGAAACCATTAGAAAGTGTGGTTATTCATAAAAATATATAACTAAAAAATGATAAAAGAAGTAGATAAACCAATAAAAGAAATAAAACTATGAATGGATTATTTTTATTTGGAAAATCACTTTTTAACACCTGACGATAAAGTGAGCTGTTTTAAGTTTTATGTCTGTGTCTATGCGTTTGTGTGTCTGTCTGCGTCTGTGCTTTTGTGTGTCTATCTGTAGAATCGTCGCTTTCTGATGAACTGACTGTTTTTAATGCTGTATTTGTTATTTGAACGCTGTTTCTTTGCGGTATTTTGTATGTATGTTGTACAAAAATTTATAAAGCAAGGTATACGACCAATATCATCATCATTAGGGGATGTTCTAGCTTTGGGGATGACCAGCCCTGATAATATCTCGTTTTCCCGGGCCTGATTTTGGGGATTGCAACCTGATTTTATCTAAGGTAGCCCTCACTCTCTATTGAGTGATGGGTCTCGGGAAAGCGCGATACAAATCTTCATAATACATCATAGTAAAGACACATGAACAGTTGCTTCGGTTCCGTGGGTGGGATGAAAACCTATGGTAGCGGTGACAGGACATTTTTTAATGCATGAGTGACCTCCAAGGGTGATCCCACCCACAGCGCCGCAGCAGATGTCCATGACCCTTCGAGATAAACCTATCTCGAGCATTTTATGAGTAATCGTCTGAGATGAAATTTGTACTGAAAATCGGTGGCTAGCTCGCGGTCTATACCCAGTAATAGAGGAACAACAGTTTAGCCGTAACCACGACTCAATCAACTGCTTCGACATATCGAGAATGAAAAATAATTCACCGAGAATACTCCTTACATACTAGGAGTAAATAAAAAAACAAGAGTTGAAAAACAAGAAGATGAATTATCGCTATTGACCGATATTTCGTACATGCTTATGTGCTTACGGCACCGGGTTCTTTAAGGCACCATGTTTTTAGGCACCGTGTTCTTTAAGCATCATTTCTTTAGGCACCGGGTAGTTTAGGCATCGAGTCCTTTTAGGCACCGGGTCCTTTAAGCGCTGGGTCCTTTAGGCACCGGGTTCTTTAGGCACCGTGTTTTTAGGCACCGTGTACTTTAGGCACCGGTTCTTTAAGCACCGGGTTCTTTAGGCACCCAGTTCTTTAGACAGCTTAAACAATTGGCCTCATTTGTTGCTAACGATGACATTTATTAAATGTGTTAAATTTACTTACATGTCGTCTATTTCTTCCAAACGATCCGTTAGTAATGCATCTCTGAACATATCAGGCATCAGTGTTCTGTATGTGCATATCTTGTCCAATTTCACTTTGGATTTTTCTATGGAACCCTTGTTTGATATTATCGTGACTTCTAAATAACTTCTCGCTATAAAATATTCAAAAAGGCATTCGAATTCATTTTTTTTCCAGTTGTAATGTAATATCATCGGCTTTGAGCGCGTTAAGGTCATTGCTCGTTACACCGACTCAACTTCAACTCAATTTACAGCATGGCTTTGAAATGTAAGTTTATATTGTTACTTACGAGTGAATTTATCAACTAATAAGTTAACTATTAAGTTACGAGTAGGTATACAACGCGTGTACGACGTGGTCCACGCGTTCAAAATCACTCTTTAATTATTTTTTTGCTAACGAGCATGCAAACCACCTGATGGTAAGTAGTCGCAGCTTATAGACATACATGTACAATCACAAATAATAACCAAATCCTATCTGAGCTCGAACATAGATGCGCTGCCACTCCTGAAGACGAAGATGGTCGCCTCTCATCAAAGTGTAGCCGGCAACCGCATCTGTCCAACCGAAACACAAGTAATGCTTTACGGCGGATTAAGAGGGTGGCGGTGGTACCTCCCCTGTCGAACTATAGTTCTCCCACCTTTAAATAAAGCTTATTTTTCAATGCTATGCTGTGAATTGAAAGTAGTGAAATAAAATTGGTATTAAGTATGGCCTAAAATAAATGTAATTATAAATTATTTTAAAAATCAATTTGAATAATTATATGGTAATTATGCAAATATGTCATTTGCAAGTAAATGTAAGAATTATTCTCATTTCAAAACTATTAAGAATATATTAAAACTTAACTATGAAAGTGTGTCTCTAAAGTCCAATGGTTATAAAAATGTTGCCATTATGAGGCCGATTTTGAGGGCGGCGGTTGGACCCCCGCGGGCGAACTATATATATCCTAACTTTAAATAGGCCTGGAACAAATTCATTATGTAATATGACGGGTACTCACGATTAACGATTTTTGATTTTTAATTGCCGATATTTCGAACCAGTTACATTGCTCGTGGTCACGACGAAACCACCGGCGAAACCACCATCAAAAACCGTCTGTCGTGAGTACCCGTTATATTACATAATGTATGGATTCCGTGAAAATATCAGTTTAAAATCTGAAACAAATTAATTAATTAATTAATTCGTCTAAGGTCTGAAACGACTGCCTAACTGTTGGCCTCGTTTACTGTTCTTACTTAAAAAAATACTTAGCTAGAACAATATCACCACCACACGTCTTAACGCTATTTATGATATTTAATTGCATTTTACAAATTTCTTCACGTTATCTACCTTCTTCCTACTTCTACCTTGTACCTTGTACCTTCTACCCTGTACCTTCTTCTTCTTCAGCCCGTGTCAGTCCACTGCCGGACGTAGGCGTTGTTGAGCCTGGCCTTCGGCTCGACGCTTCCAATTACTATCTATGAATCTAGCGTGAAGAAATTGTATCGTGTTGGAGGAAAGGTGTAGTTTCCCTATAAGGCGACCGTTTTAGTCTTCAGCAGCAGCAAGACCTCTTCATAACGCCTCAGCCTTTTAGTCCTGCTGTGGGGGTTACAGATGAATGTCCATGTGCTGTAATGATCACACAACAGGTGATCTGCATGCTTGTTTGCTACTCTTTAATTTCAAATAGATAAAAAATACTAACGAAAATCCTTCTTCACAAAATGGTTCTGCTGTTTGATCCACGCGTCCAGAATGTCTATGGCTTTGTCCATATCGCCTGGCTTCTCCAAATTGTACTGCTTTCGGAGTGTGTTCAACGTGTCCGGTTTAAATTCTAATAATGGGTTTTGCGGCAAACTCTCCATATTGGATTGTAACGCAGATTTTTATGGGTATAGTTAATATATATTAAAATATTTTTAACTTTTAATCTACACAAGTTATTCAGAACTCTTAAGCGACCAGAACGGACGGATGGTCAATACAGACAGGACATCTGAAATAACTAGAATTCACCTTCATTAAGTTAATGACTACTATACATGAAATAAATTTTATTATATTCCTACTTTTTTCCCGCGGCTTTGCTTGTGTAGACCTCGTTTTTATTATTATTATGATAGAGTAAGAAACGAGCAAGCAGGCCACCTGATGTTAAGTGGTCACTGCAGCCCATGGACAACCACGTCCAATCAAATAGAACAAAAGTTCTATTTAAGGATGGACGCGGATGCGTTTCTACTCTTGAGGACTAAGATGGTCGCCTCCAATAATCTGTATCCGGCAACCACACCTCCCCAACTGAAACACAATACATAAAGAACATGTTGCCTTACGGCGATGAGGGTGGCGGTGGTGCCGCCCCGGGCGAGCTCTAACGGCTATATACATATATACGTACAGACATACATCTATTTATTCACTGTACATGCTACTTATTTTTATATATGACTATGTTGTATTTACCTCGCTTAAATCTTATCTTAATAAAATTAACATCATGCATCGTAATATTCGTCTTAATTGTTTAAGTGGCTGATACAATGTTCAAAAGTAAGGTCGGCAAATCAAAAATAACATTGAAGAGGTGAATAATTTAACTATTTTGTTTTGTTAAAGTTTTAATGCTAAGAATTACAAACCTAACATGGAGTACCTTAAAAGTAGTATTCATAAAAGTCTAACCTAAATAACCTAAAGGTAGTTCTTGCCCGTGCAGCGTGGCGCCAACAACGCTGACCGCATTCTTGTGCTGAATAGTGATTGCAATTTTCTTAGCGAGAAGTGCACCATTCATCTTGTCATATGAAGCGTCGATCAATCGTGGTACTAATTGCGCGGAAAAAATGTTTTTATAACGATATGGACATTATCAAATAACTCTCAATAGAATCGTTAATAAGTAAATAATATCTAGGCAGACCTAATACAGGCTATCTGATCTCACACTAGGTAGAATCTATGGTGACCAGAGATCCCGTTGCCATATGTTAATTTTTTATATAAACGGAACTGTTTTACAAATGAAAAATGCCTTTAAAACGCCTCTAAGTACATTAAATAGATAACTCTCTACCCAGAAACAGAATACGTGGTCATGATCATCAATTTATTGTGCTGTGCAATTTATTAAGCATACAATTAAGTGAGCATAATTCTAAAGGTGGTAGAGGCGATATAGCTCGCCCGGGGCGGCACCACCCCCACCCTCATAACCCACCGTAAAGCAAAATGTTCTTCATGTATTGTGTTTCGGTTGGGGAGGTGTGGTTGCCGGATACACATAATTGGAGGCGAACATCTTAGTCCTCAAGAGTAGGAACGCATCCGTGTCCCTTAAATAGAACTTTTGTTCTATTTGAGATTGGACGTGGTTGTCCATGGGCTGCAGTGACCACCTAACATCAGGTGGCATGTATGCCCGTTTCTTACTCTTTCGGAATAAAAAAAAAATACAGCTCAATAAATAGTAAAAAATCTATGATCATAACGTTTATTTATCGACACAAACACAATACTTACGCATAATATTACACAGTCGGATACAGAAACAATATCGTTGTAAATAGTGTGATTTAAAACTAATATTATTGCGGATTCTATAAACTTTACCATGTAATGGGTACTCACAATTAACTTTTTTGTAATTCCTGATATCTCAAAAGTTGTTTTTTTTATTAAAATTATTTCGGTAATTAACAGAAAGAAAAAAGAGAATATATTTAACATCTTTATTACTTTTTTTCAGCTTGACCTTGTTAAGATTTTGTGGCTTCTATATTTATTTTTATCTATAATCTATCTGTCTGTACATCTATCAGTCAATAAGTCGATTTTCATCTGTTCGTATAACCATTTGTCAATCTGTCCTTGCGTCCATTTGTGCTCTGTATTTGCTTACCTGTCCTCAGTATTTTTTATGTAACAAGAGTAGCAAAGGAACATGCAAACCACCTAAAGTTAAGCAGTCGCAGCCCATAGACATCCACGCACCATAAACGCAACTGAAATCCTATCTGGGCTCTAACGTAGATACGGTGCTATCCCTGAGGACTAAGTTCGATGTCTCGCTTCAAAGTGTCAACGGTAACCGCACCTCTCCAACCGAAACACAAGTAATACCTCTGCGGTCGAAGTTCTTTTTTTATTGCGAAAGAATAAGAAACGGGCAAGCAGGCCACCTGGTGTTAAGTGGTCACTGCAGCCCATGGACAACCACGTCCAATCTCAAACAGAACTGAAGTTCTAT
>DWON01008101.1:0-12378 GCA_018251015.1 Phocides pigmalion okeechobee
GTGAGAAGAGTAGCAAATGAGCATGCAAACTTCCTGATATTAAGTAGTCGCAACCCAGAGACATCCGCGTACAATCACAAACCCACTGAGCTACTCCTGGGGACTAAGTTGTTTGCCCCGCTTCAAAGTGTAGGCGGCAAATGCACCTCTCCAACCGAAACACAAGAAATGCTTTACGGCGGATTATGAGGGCGGCGATGGCACCTCCCCGGTCGAATTATAGTTCTCCCACCTTTAAAAAGAGGAGTGACAAATGAACGTGCCAGATACTGCATCGTTAACTGCCGCACACAATCAATTTCAAATAAGACTGTCGTCCTGACCAAATCTGAGACGGCTGTCCGCTAGTGGGAATATTCATAGGCTTTCTCGTATTTCGGAGAGTACGTGGAGCAGACAGTTCCGACTATTATGGGTTTGAAAACATCCAACGGCCGGCTTGGTGAGTTACACCGTATTTAGTACCGTAGCGTACACATTCGAGCAACGTGGTCAAGTATGTCTGTCCCTAAATTAAGACTGGGTACGGAAGTTCAATCAATAATGGGAAATTTTGTCCGTTAGTAGAACAAACACAGTGTAATAAGACGTATTTTTAACTAACAAGTACTTAAATGATAAACACAAACGATCCGAAATTCAAAGATTGAAAACTAGTGTGTTTTGGAGTTTCTTTATATGTAGGTTGTTAGCGTAAGGATTAACTAGAAAAATACATCTACCATCCAATCTCAGGTCTATACATACATACATACATAAAAATACATTTACGTACATCTTTAAACAGGTCTGAAGTCCTATCTACCATTAGTCAGTTTTATAATACGCTTGCACCCAGAGCCACCGATAATCACCGATTGTAATTATCAAGTATCTGCTGTTTGCCAAAGCTTTTATTTCTTACTTGCCAAATTACCTTTTCACCTTGCGAAACATCTTCCCAATGCAATTTGGTCCTAAATTCATAACATTAAAGGTGATCGTTTAAAAACCTATCGTTAAATAAAGGTGGTCTTCGGGAACTGAATGTTGTTCTCCGGTTAATTACTTTTAGACTTTCAGGGGAGGAGAGGGGCCCGGTACGTGGGTTATCTCCTCATTTGAATATCGGAAATGGGAATTGTGAAATTAGGTGACACACCTCTCAATCGAAACTTAAACGCTTAATTATACTTACGTACGCCATTGACATCATGGCAAGCGGGTGATATTAAGGAAAAATAATATTTGTTTAATGCTATTTTATGTAAAGCTAGTGTTACTTCCAATTTTTGCGGTAAAATATAAACTAATATACCAGCTACAAACTAATATACCAGCTACAAGCTTTATACCGATACCTAATTAAAAAAATAAGATTAAAACTAAATAAGATAGTTATTTTAACTGTCATTTTTCAATTTAAATAAAATCGTGATAATTTATGGCCCATAACGAGAAAAAAAGTACATACGAAGTTTTCTTCTTCAAAATTTTGTACAAGTACACGTACTAGTCCTTTAGGCTACCTTAAATTCTGTATCAAACTGTACTTGTACAAAATTTTAGGTAGTCTAAATGACTAGCTTTTGCGTTAAGGAACGGTGCAAACAGGTACCCCCAAAGGTTTTAAATATGTTGTGATATGGAAAAAAAACTTTATATTGCAAACCTTATTTTAATTAACTTTTCAGACATTGATTTTATTGACGAAGCTTATAGACTTTTTATGCATGAGCATTGACCATTTCATTGCAGCAGGGAGGTTTATTTAGTACTAATATATGAGTTTGTTGTATGAAAAACTATAAACATTATAATGTCACCTCGGTGTACCAAATCCAATTTACTATTTAAAAAGAGTAATGCTGAGACATTTCTCCTTAATCTTCAGCAGCGTGATGTGTTTCGCACAACTCTAATAGACTTCACAAATAACTCCTGATTTACATATACCATTTTAGAACAAACATATGGCTGCACGCACGTTTGCTATCTGTATTAAACATAGTATAAGTTGGCTGGCGATACAGTATTAGAGTTTATTGCTTGCATTGTTTGAAATAGCGCCAATCTGCTGCTGACTCACAGCTCACCTACTTTTTTAAGTAACTCGCTTGTATTTCTTTTAAAAATTGCGCAGCGCTGGTTTCGGAACAACAAAACGTTATATAAACAACTAAAAACGTCTAAACGTGTTAGTTAAATGTCATGATTCTGGGAAATAATCGAGTTCAAATACATATATGTATTATTGGGATGAAAAATAAGCTATAAAACTCTCCGACATTCGCGTTCGGTGGCAACTCTCCGCAACTTCTGGCCGAATATTACTAATATAGCGGCTACTGTGTTTTTGTCTCAGTGTTCTGTGAGCAAATGCAGCACTCGTACCACTCCTCTCCTACAGTGATCTCACTGTGAATATAAACGAATTATTTTATTTTATTATTAAGAGTATTTTTAAAGTGAGGGGGTCAAAAGCTGTCTGTTGATTATCCGATAGTAGGTATAGATACTTCTTTGTGAGGAGAGTAGTAAACGAGCATACAGACATATGTAATGTAATCAATGCATGCCACATGCCTACAACGTCAAACAGAACTAAAATTCTATCGGTGCTCATACTTAGATCAGTTGTTACTCCTAAGTACAATAATGGTTCTTTTAAGTGTGGTCGGCAACCGCACCTCTCCAACCAAAACACCAAAGTTGCTTTACAGCAGATTTTGAGGGCGGCTGTGGCACCACCTCGAAGTATAGTCCTACTGCCCGTCGAACTATATTTATAGGCTTGATGGTACAGATCTATGTGAGACACTACTGGCATGTGTTATGGTTACACATGGCGAATGTCATAATAGTACACCCGGAGATGATCCCCGCCGAGGAAGAAAAACTATTGCAGGACAACAATTATTACTACTTGTATGAAGGGTTAAGATTTGAAACTCTGTTGTCATTCCTACTGGTGTTGATCCATCAGCTGCCGCTGTTGATCCGTTGTAACCGGCTCCTTGTTAATATTGGATAAACCAACTATTAGTATGAACTTCGTGATGCATTTGAGATTCAGAGCCCGGGCTCTTCGTCATGTGTAGTATACTTAACATTAAGTCAAAGAAGTAATGGTGTGTAGTCAAAACCGGTACAGACGTATTCTCCTGTATTTAGCGCGTACATTCTGTGATATTTTTTTTTATAAAATGGAACAATGGAACCAACTCTATTAAGGACAAGATTCCTACCAAAAGTCAATCATGTTGCGGATGCGTTGTTACTCCTGAGGACTGAGCTGGCTGCCTCATTTGTGAGAGAATCGGCAACCACAACCCTTCAAAACCCAAATAAGCTTCACATTAGAAACGAATGTAGCGGTGGAACCTTTCCGATCGAACCGAACAGATTCTACCACCTGTACTAGATGTAAAAAAATATTAATCATAATATGTACTTGTTACATTACGTGTATGTCCAATCAAACAATAATTTCTACGAAGTTTATTATTCAAACACTCGTCCACCAACCTTAATATTCCATCACAACCAATCAGCAAATTATACACTGATTAATATACACTTATAATTATTTTACACTTATATAACTGAAATCCATGGAGACCAATACAAATAAGTAAGTAGGCAATTATAACATGTGAATATTAAATATTTATTATATACTTACAATATTTCTAAATCCAATTTACGCATCGACTGAAATATTTCATGAAAAGTCTAACAAAATTTAAAAAGTCCGAGTCGCTTGTCTGATCTCATGTGGGTTAAAATTAAATCACACAGGCATGAGCACGAAGCAAAATACACAGCACCATCTCTACGTCATCGTTGATAACTTTTAATTTGTGCTACTCGACAATAGATGGCATTTCATACAAGTTGTTTCTTTGTAATTATAGCAGATGTCGCCATAGAACATACTTTGTAATAAATCACACCACAAATTATAGCTTTCAATAACATTAATATTTTATTTAATATTACACTAATTGTTGTAATTTTGTGACACCATAACTTACAATATAATTTAGTTTAGTTTTCACAAAATACCTACATACTTCATTATGTATTTTATATTATTAATTTACTTTTACTGATTATGTTCACTTTTTACTTAATCTATTAATTTATTAATAGTAAATGAAATAGTACCTGTAATAATAGAATCAAACGATCCCAAAAACAATTTAGAATGTTTAAAGATAAAATCTTTGTCGAAGGACCAAATTACGGTGAAGAGGATGCAATCTAACGAAGTAGGATTTGACAATGAAAACTTCAAAGTGTAATGAGTTGGCTTGATCTATTAAAGCTCTTTCCAAAGAGCCAATAAACGCGCCGATGGCGGCGGACTCATATCTCCAGCAATTACCCCGGGACAAATGAACGCTAACGAAATTCACCCGCAGATAGCTGCCCAGGGAAGCCACGGAGACGCGTTTAATGAAAGTAGAAATAAGTGGTTTTCATATAAAATAAGTTCGGCGAGCCGATTATTCGAGCTCATGACAATCTTTCGCCAAAACATGGAACTTTTGACTTATGAGGGTTTCAGAATGAAAGTATATGAAAAGGGGCCACAGATATCGTATGTATTGAAACAAACTTTATTAAGGCAGCTTGTCTAGAGCGAACACTCAAAACCCTTTATTACCTGGTGCACTATAACATCAATTTTACTGCTGTGTGTGAAGATATCGTGATAATAAAGTAAATCCAAGTCACATTAAAATAGTAACATCAACTACTTACTAAGTGGACGATAGAAAACTTACTTTGAAGACATGCCATTTTATTTTGAATACTTTGTACTTTACTAACTAAAATAACATAAATGCGTTGTAGGTATTAATGTGAGTGGAACCAAGTCGACTCTATATTTTCACAACAATTTTTCGAGTGACTCAATGGTACTCTAGCTATGGCAACACGTCATTCACTAAAACTTCTTGTTGAATTTTATTGTCATATCATAAAAAGCCCAATAAAGTTATAATATTGTATGATTTTTTTATATTTTAATATAATAAGGAAAAAATCTGACCCTGAGCAGTAAATGAAGACTGTTTTAATAGTAATAGTAGAGTTCTTTTATGGTTATTGAGTCCTCGTACTCGTACTTCGACGTAATAAATAATAACTTTGATGACATCTCAAAGTATTCTTCTGTTCGTAACAGAACGCCAAAGGGCTGTATGTCGGGTGTTTTTAGGGTTTTTTCAGCGGCTTTGACTTGCAAATTGTTCCCTGCACCGCCACGCGCCCGAGGGGAAGCGTAATTAAAAATCAGACGTGTTGGCAGCGCCGTAGTGGCGAGTAGCCAAACTAAACAATTAAGATACGAAATAAGTTTTATATTTTATAGTTTTTAAATAATTAACATTGTAATGTTACCTTAGGTAATATTAAAAATGTTATATTTTTGTCAGACTCGTAAAATACTTTCCGCCAACAGAATTATTTAATTAAAATTGTTTTTTTTTCTATTGAAAAACGTTGACCTTAAATTCAATGAAATACACTCAGATTAAATAATTTTATTCTCTGTGTAATTTGAGGCTATATTTATAACGTGTTTCTAATGTGAGATCAGAAAATAATATTTATAGTTATAAGTACTACTTACCAACAGATGGCGTTGATAGTCTAAAGTAAATTAGAAAGTCCAACTCAGGACACTAATAAACCTTAATCCAATTTAATCAGAGACTCTACCAACTGCACTTCTCTTTTTTGTCAAAATGCAGCAAGGTTTGCTGTTTTGCAACCGACTTTCATCTTATATTTTCTTTTTGATAAATAAGTAACTTAAATGATCAACAACTTTTAATGAACAATTACTATTAATTACTAAACAAAATTTTGAAGGTCGTAGAATCGGCGAGCTTCAACCAACACCAACCCCATCAATTTCTAGCGTGAAGTAATTGTTGCGTTTTGGTGGAAGTGTGGTCGCCTGTTCGCTTTCATATATAATAATCCTTACCAATTAATCAGCAGAATGCTGATACCACGGGCGGCTGTATACTCTTCCCATTTGGTGGACTACTTGCTCGCTTCAACTCGTTTGATACATCAATGTCATAAAATCATTATCAAGGTTATTTCAAACGTACAATAATATTAAGTCCTACTGATTTATAGTATGATGGATGTCAGGGGCACGCAATTATTTTGATTGCAGTTGATTACAGATGTTAGTGGGCTACTGTAACCACTCACCACCATCAGGTCACGGACGTGTAAGATGTGAAACGAGCTTCCTTCCGTGGTATTCCCTAAACGCTATGACATGGGGCTCTTCAAGAAAGGTGTACAAAGAGCTCTTCTTGAAAGCCGGCGATGCATTAGCGCCCCCTCTGGTGTTGCAAATGTTAATAGGCCTTTTCGTCAGGCTTAAAATATATAAAAAAACGGTCACATTCAGGTCATTCGCTATTTTCATAAATGAAAAAGAGTTTGTTTATTATTTCGTCATATTTTTCCCACCAACTGTTTTTACTCTGTATAAGTTTTGTTAATTCGTGATGTAAACATTTTAAATGCTAAGCTAATGGCGGCATTAACAACAGTAAGTTATTAAAACAAGGTGTATTACCGCCATTGTGTCGCTAATGTGCGCGTTCCGTGCGCGCTGTTTGCTAGCTCGAGGCGGGCCGCGGCGGGCCGCTCGCTACGTAGGCCGAGAGCCGGCTGGCAATAACACTTCGATAGTAGTTAAGTAGGTGAGGCAGTTTTATGGGTATTTTGTATTTGTTAAATTTTTTGTAATAACTTAGGGTGCTTGATATGGTTTCAGTTAGGATAAAATTACTTGGTTAGATACTTTGAATGAATACAGATATGCGTTAGAATAACTTTAATACAGGCACCTATGCACTAAAGATTAAGTTTTGTATTATCTTCATTGAAAAGCACAGAACTTGTATAATATGAAATATCGATATAATTGGGAACCTATAATAACAGGTGATACAAACAGATGCATACATTATTATCACAAGATTATTGTTTATTAGCTAAAATAATTACATACAATAAATATAACATAAGTCGTCATGGCGAAGGGTTACAAAGCAGCTATTGCGTCGTAAAATATCGCTATCAACCGTATTTTTCGTTACGTATTGTTTTACCGATTTTTCGTTTCATACGTTTTTGTAGCGTTATCGTTATTCAATAACTGCTATCGTTTCGTTTCAGCAACGCAGCTATTCACCAATATTACCAACCGGCTCCAATACTACGAGAGCGCTACAAATGATCACAACATAGAGTTTAATGCGTTGATTCGTGCGGAGTGGTCGGCATGCAAATGAGGAGAAAAATGCGCGCGCTAATGACAATAATTATGTACCGTTTAATTATTTGGGTTCTGTTGTTTAACCTTGTACCAGCCCTTATAGGTCCGCCCTTAGTTCCTAGGCTTATATTTCCTAGAAACAAACACATTACTAAGCAGAGATACTTTGATGCCATTCCCCCTAAGGAGGTTTTTTGTGTGGTAAACTAAAGTAACCTAATAAGTATGCTTTCTAACTGATAGTAAGTAGGTAATAGCTACTGCCGATAAACTAGAAAGTCCAGTTAGACAAGGGGCTAAAGTCTAGTTAGATATTATTATTTCACAAGCTAGGTATTGAATAGGTATTATTCAAAATCAAATACGTTAGGTTCATTTACGACATGGATGTCTCTAAAACATAAATACGTAGATGTTGTTTTTGAACATTGCTTGAAATGAAGTGTACGGAACCCTTATGAAGAAATAGTATAGAAGTTTAAAAGGGGCAATTAATTCCAGTCATAACGCCAATAAATTAACGCACGCGTCGCGTTATGACGCCAGATAGCGCTGACTGATGTCGTCGTGCTAATGCGAGCCCGGTTTATGTTAGAGAGGACTAGTTCAAAAATTATGAAGGTCATCAAATTATTATACTATTTTTCTGTTAATTATAACATTGACTCTTTCTACAGTACAATTCCTTGTGTGGTGGGTGCTGTGGACATATAGAAGAAGATAACTGAAACATCCAAACTCAGTACAGAAATTCAAATTCATCAGTCAGATGAATACCTTATCAGGAATCGAACCTGGAACCGTCTGTATGCCAGACCGATATGGTCAAGTTGCTTAAGAATTTTAATCATTTATGATGTGTAGATGGTGAATGATCGCCGATGTTGGTAAGTCAGTGGGCAATGTATACTTTCTGCAATTTGGTTATATATGTATGTACGTTGCAGGTAACTGATTGTATATTGCACTACGCCGTCACACGCATAATTGTTCCAACTATTTGGGTTTGTATCCTCCCGTCACATAAATCGCCGCAAAGTTAACTGGAAACATAATTTATTCGTCTTCAGTTCGTAGTTACAAATTAACGAAATTATGAACTTTCTTATCTATAACCTAGTCGATTGTGTCGCTTTTACGTCATGTTACAATATTTTTTGATAGTGTTAGTACCTATGTGTTTATTATGTAATTATTAACATAGACAGCGGATCTCATAAATTGTCTCATTCATTGTTTAATGCTATTCTCTTACATGTTTCTATTTTATTTATTTATTTCATTCAAACGACATAAACGTTTCTTTTTGTACCTATAAAAATAATAGTATTGTAACTGACTATTGTATTTATATGGAAGATAAATGAGAAAAAACTCTTATTAGAAGACTTTATTAAAACAAATCAAATTTAAAAAAATGTTTTCGTTCACCATGTAACGTCTCTTGGTTTTCCGGTTACAGAAGTTTCCAGCGATACATACAAGTGAAACGGCCTTCGTAGGTCTTACGAGTAACTACACATCTACATAACACCTCAGATTGGACTTCGGTCGCTGTTGAAATAATATGTGTACTTCTTTGGTGTGAAGCGATCTCTTAACACCGGGTGGCCTACAACCTCGTTTGTTAAAAGAAAAACGCAACGAAAAGCTATGTGCGTCGCTCCCTCCGATTTGTACACCCGTGTCTTGATCGACAAAGTTGCAATGTTCATTTGTAAACAATAACCGTGTTTATTGACTTGATAGAAGAGGGGCGCGGGGCGGGTGTCGGCGGAGCGGAGCGGGGCGGGGGGGGGGGGGGGGGGGGGGGGGGGGGGGGGGGGGGGGGGGGGGGGGGGGGGGGGGTGTAGCAATAACATGTTAATGTGTCGTTCGCGCGCTAATCGTGTGCGACGGCGCGGACTGTTCGTTTGTTAGGAGGACTGTGAGGAAGGCTTACATGGCGACAAATACAGTGAACTAAGTTAACTAGCCTAACTTAACTTAACTTAGTTAATATTAGTAATATAAGTTAGTCACGTACGTTGACCATGCCTTATTTTAAGAAAATCGCAGTAGCAAAAAGTGTGTTTCATAACTACTAGCACGTCACATTACATTCACTAACTTAATGCTCCTCATGTTTCATGTCATGTTTTACTAACTGAACAGAATTAACATAGTTATTATTGTTCATTAAACTTAATTTTTGCAAGAAAGAGTCAGGTGTGGGATGGTACCATCACACTCTAACCAAAAAGTCTTATTGCGTTGTAAATGTGTATAATCTATGCGGTATATAGATAATCGCTACTTTTGCTGTACTGATGTATTAGTATAAGTTACGAGAACTTAAGTAACAATCCATCTTAAATACTTTAAAAACACAATTATTAAAAGTTATACCAAATAAGTAATAATCATATATAAACTATCCCTAGAAGAGAGAAACAATAATCGAGTGGCGTAGAGTATACCAGCGGCTACGGCGTAGCGCGAGGTGCGTAGTACACTCGCGGAGTAGGGCCCTACGGATTACTATTGAGCTACCATTGTTTGTCGTTTTAAAAAAGTATGCAGTGACCACTACACTCACGCACTGTCATAAACTGCATCAATGTTATTAGTAACACTAAACACTGACGTATACGAATTAATGTCAAACTTTATCCTAATGACAGACGAATTTGAGACTATGCACAACTTATTTCCGGCTATAACTTTACCTTTTACTGCAAGTCTAGACATTTTCATTAAGTTTAATCTAAATTTGGCAAACTTATCAAAATATTAATTCAAAAATAATTCTGACCTTTGATGCAGTTTATGAGTCCGTCAGTATATGATAACGTAACACTATGACTTAAAATCATAATAACATTTAGAATAGGGATTGTAGATTATTGACAGTAGTAACCAGATAATAGGGTGACAAAGTTAACAAAAAGCCGGTTAGATGGGCCATCTAAAGAAAAAACAATCCTAGAGAATTGCCGACTTTGAAGCAGAGCTCTTTTCTAACATGTTTTGAAGAGGCTCAAGTTATAGCATTCAGGGAAAACCTCAAAAGAAAGTTCATTTAATATCTTCAATTATGGTATTATTCAATTGGTACTTGGCAAAATATTTTTGACAGACTCTTTGATGCTGTAAGAGTAGGAAACGCGCGAAAGTCCCCTTGATGCTAAATAGTCACTGCGGTCCACATTAAACAGAACTAAAGTCGTGAACTAAAACTGACGTCATGTATAGACAGGTTGCTATTCCTGACAACTGAGAAGGTCGCTGCGCTAGTAAGTGTGGCCGGCAACCGCACCTCTCCAACCGCAACAAGAATTACTTTGCGGTGAATAACAAAGAAGGTGGTAGCTCTCCAGTTGTAATTCTACTTATAAATACTTTAGTATTGCAGACAATATAAACATTATGGAGGGTAGAGTCATAATGAAACTCGTAGTATGAAAGAACACATTTATTAATCTCTCATGTACATACCTAGTGTATAGTATATCTCTTACAGCTAGTCTGCTCTGCGCTATTACATCCAGTATGTACACATATATAAATACTATGTCTAATCATCTACTGACATACTTAAATTCAATCAAACAAATGTCATATGTTATATAAAAATATGTAATTATGAATAAAAATACAATCGACATCAACATTATTACGGTGTTTGACCGTATTCTATGCAGTGGGAAAATAAAAATATATAAATGCGATGATTAAAAGTAAAATATGATTAAATTTAAGATAATACACCAGTGATGCACATCAATAATCATTACATTATATTCAATAACTACAAAATGATACGTAATGACAGTCAATAAGTTACATCAATAATATACGGAAAAAATATTTAATTCATTTACTTATTAAAAAATTAAGCGAATCTAGTTATTACTATTCTAGTTATAAATATTTAGTTTCCATTTATTTACACTACAAGTATTTACATGAGAAATATATTTATAACGTAAGCATAATCTTCATACATGTATAAATTATAAATTCTTAATTTTAAGTTGAAATAATTCTTAATTTAATTTTCCAATTCCTTTGCGACATTTATTTTAATGAAATGCATTGCGTCTTAAAATACAATGAAGACGATACACACACACAGAGACGAGGCGGTCATCTTGGTCCTCAGGAGTAGAAGCGCATTTATGCACGACCAACGACTTCAGTATTATTTGAGGTTGTATGAGGAATCATAGATGTTTGCGGGATGCAGCGAGTATTTAACATTACGTACTATACATTTTTTTTTTACATAAAATTTAATAATTATGATGCAAATGTTATGAAATTTAGAACTTTTTAATGATCACAAGAATATAGAGGAGTTACAAGGATTGAGGGTATGCGCGCTCTACCTTGAATAGCGAGCAGTTTGCAAAATCCAGAGACATAATGATCCGTTTAAAGTATCAATTACATTGTATTACTATATGTTATAGCGGTACGTCACGACACACGAAACAAATGAAATGCTTTATACACACTACTTTAAAATAATTTACTAGCTAACTTAATAGGAAATAGTTTTGTTTACAATATTTACAGCTAAGTATGTTACTTCAGTAGTCCCTATATTATATGAATATAATCGTGAAAGTCTGAATATTATAATTGTTAGACAAAGGCGAAATAGATATTCAAGAAGATGGTACAACTGCAGTTCGACCGGGGAGATACCACAGCAGTCCTCATAATCTGCTTTTAAGCAAATGGCAAAGCATTGGTCGGTAAGGTGCGGTTACGACTAGAAACGAGGCGACCATCTTAGTTCTCCGGACTACAATGGACCTCAAATGAGACAGTCGTGTTTGAGGTCGGATGTGGATGTCTATGAGCTGCAGTAACAACTTAACATCAAATGGCCTGTTGGTTATGAATGCTATAGCATTTTGTTACTTTTCTCAAATAAAGTAAAAAAATCAACATCGTTAAAAATGAAAGTATTGTTTATATATAAAAATATGCACTTACTCGTTCTATAAATAAAGCTCTGACTTCACAAAATCATCAAAATATAAAGCCAGAAAATTAAATTATATTCATATATTAAGGTATACTGGAAT
>DWON01008102.1:0-12377 GCA_018251015.1 Phocides pigmalion okeechobee
AACATGTTGCTTTACGGCGGGTTATGAGGGTGGCGGTGGTACCGCCCTGGGCGAGCTCTAACGGCTCTACCACCTTTCATAAATCTAAACCCTTAATTTCAGGCAACCACAATGGCTAGACCAGCTACAGAATTATGCGAACTGTCTCTTCGTTCTTCTGTTTACGATAGAGATGTTAGTAAAAATGTATGCGTTAGGTTTTCAGGTAAGTGTTTTTTACATTTTTTTGTTAGAAGATAAAACTGAAGATGCAGGCTTGTATTTAAATTGGTGTAGTTCATGAGATGTCTGCTTTATACATCGGTCCTTGATAAATAAACATTATACAGAATAACTTTAGAATGATGGTGAGCATACGAGACACTTTTGTATGTGAGCCCGCAACCAAACATTTCTATCGAAACGCATGTAACCTTCACGCTAGAAACAGGCGTGGCTCTTACCATGGTACCTCCCCTCGAACCGTATCAACTTTACTTTGCTTCTTTTCTTTGCAGGGTTACTTCGTATCTCTCTTCAACCGATTCGATTGTTTCGTCATGATCTGTTCTATTGTCGAGCTGGGCCTTACCGTGTCCAACACACTCCCACAGCTGGGTATCTCTGTGTTGAGGTGTGTCCGGTTGCTCAGAGTATTCAAGGTATTCACCTCGTAAGTATTTAAGTGTCTTGCTGTGTGGTTATTGTTTTTAACCGACTTACAAAAAGGGTCCACATAAGGGGGATACTAATTGGGACGATCCAAAGAAGGGGTTACGGTAAATAAGATAAGAAGTATCTTAATTAAAATTATAAAAATAATAATAATCCATAAAAAAATACACGATTAAAATTTTGAACAATATAGTAATAAAAATAATCATAAAAGTTATACATAGCATTATTTAATTTTAAATATTTATTTACATTTTAATTACAATAATGAAAAGCTTAAAACGAATTATAATACATACTATATAAATTATAAAAAATATATATAAAATATGATTTTATATTACATAAAGTTATTTATAAAACTTATTTATATATGTAGGTTTTATTATATTATATGTCATATATTGCTATTTTATATTTGCGGTTACATCAAGGTTACGGTTGTTTATTTCATGTTTGTTATCGAAGATCGTCATTTATTAACCGGTGTATGATTTTTTTTTAATTATTTATTTGAAGACATTTGTCCCGTTCACTATGATAATTTGATCAAAATATCTTAGGATTATACTCAGAATGAAAAAATAGGTGATTAAATTTAATATACGCGTTGGTTTAAATTATTATTCAGTGATGTATCTATGAGGAATAAATATAAAAGAATATTTAAAAGAAGTTGACAACCCTAAGAGTGGATAAGAAGACGAAGTTTATTTAAAGTCGTTTTCGTAGTTAATTTTTTTTGGGGAAACATAAATTGTCAAATATTTGTCACTTATATTTCTTGGAGAAAAAACGATATATTTTCATGTACTATATTTTTGTCACCTCTGAAACTTTTACATGCAGAATCCGCTTTATTTTCAGATCTTGGCGAAATCTTTCAAATCTCGTAGCATCTCTTCTCAACTCCATCCAGTCCATCTTCTCTCTTCTGTTACTTCTGTTCCTCTTCATCATGATCTTCGCGTTGCTGGGTATGCAGGTCTTCGGCGGAAAGTTTGATTACGCTGCCGAGGAGGAGAAGGAACGGCATAACTTTGACTCCTTCTGGCAGGCTGTTCTTACGATGTTCCAAGTGAGTACTTTATGATTCTTTTGAAACTATCTAGCATCTAAAGAGGTTTGTTTCATTTCATTATAAGGAATTTACATACACTTAATGAATGTCAAGGGTACCATGTAAAATCAGTACAACGGCTTTGAGGGTCTGTTGGCTGACGTTGACCGGTAGACAACAGCTGGTGGAAAAAAACTCCCGGCACTCTTTTCAAATTAGTCCCTGCTAAATAAAAATTACACAATACAACTTTAGAAAGATGATGAGCACACGAGATTCGTAAATCTTCTAATGTTTATTGCAAAAATGTTCCTTGCAAATGTTACCTTAAATACCTTGCTACTTCTGAGGACTAAGATGGTCGCCTCGCTTCAAAGTGTAGCCGACACCTCACCTCTCCAATCGAAACACAAGTAAAGCTTCACGGCAGGTTTTGAGGGCGGCGGTGGTACCTCCCCGATCGAACTATACTTCTTCCACCTTTCTACATTTTTGCAGATTTTACAGTGAGATAATACAATCACACACATATTTAACTTGAAGAAATATTACGAGCGATTACAATGAAATTCTTTGTAATCGCTCGTTAGTTTCTTTAATCATGTAAAAAATAAGTGAGAATTAAAAAACGCCTAAATTTCTGTAATATATGTTTCAGATATTAACAGGCGAGGATTGGAATGTGGTAATGTACCACGGGATTAACGCATATGGTGGTGTGGGAACACTCGGCATTCTCGCTTCTATATACTTCATCATCATATTCATATGTGGTAATTGTATCCTTTGCGAATAATAGAAGCAGTTATCGATATGTCTTGTACGAAATTATTATTCTCAGCCTAATAATACGAAAGAAATTATAATCAATGATCGCCTGTCGTTGGTAGAAGAATTGTTATTACAGACTAAAATGGATGCTTTTATGCTAGATCGATGTTAGTTGTTTTATAATAACCACGTAGACAGACGAATTGTTTGCAAATTAACTATTTTTGTGACTGTTTATTAGTTTTGGAAAAAGTGTATAACTATAGGAACAACCAAATAATTGTTCCTGTAAGTCGGGATCAGAATAGCGCTGTGGTAACTTTTAAGCGCTGTGGTAACTTTTAAGCGCTATGGTAACTTCTAAGCGCTATGGTAGTCCAATAGGTGACCAAAAAGACCCTTTCGGGATCAAACTCATAAGAGTGGGAGTTTGGGCTGTTTCGATGAAGCGGTTCAGGGACCTCGGTATTAGTGATTCCATATCAATGTAGGCACAGACCGATGCTTGAGAAACCAGGAAAGTTTCCACGAGAATATTCTCGATCAGGTCGTAGTACTAGAGGATATTAATTGATTTCTTTCGAGATCCTAGTGTTCTCTACGAGAACAGAAGAGAGTCATCAATGGATTCTTTCGTTAGGTTAAATCCCTCAGAAGCCAGAATCGTGGAAGCGATTATATGAAAAGTTTTATCTCCGAGACAAACAGGTATACTGGATTATATTTGATAAAACGATATATATAATCTAAAATAAATTGAAAATGAGATTGATATTTAATAGTGTTTCAAAGTGTTCCCCAATAATTCTTTAATAGACAAATTCAGACATTCTACTAAATGTTTTCTTGGCTATCGCTGTAGATAATTTAGGAGATTGTGATGACATGGACCAAGAAGAGATTGTCAAAGATATGAAGGTAAGAAAATTGATAAGCGCAAATTAGTAGTTAATAGTTGTTTAATTTTAAGTTTTCCTGACGCTCTCATTAAGTTAAATAAGTGCGAGTACATGCTTCAAAGAGATAGGCTAAGCATTTATAACTTTCTGTTGACAATTAGTGACTTTATTTCGAAGGCAAACATACGCTAAATAAATGATGGCAAAGTTAACATATCTTAAATTTTAATACTTTATTTAATTATTTACATATATGTGATGAGTGTGAAAGCTTATAATTAGTGAATCGGCTTTGAGCGATATTTTGACTAAGGCTGACCGGGAGAAAAAGCCGGTTAAAAATCTCTAATACAACATACTAATAATGCTTAGAACAATAAAAAATCTGATAGACGTTGTTTTAAGAAGGTGATATCATGTCTGTAGGATGCTGATAACCCTGAAGCTGGGAACCCTCAGCTGGATGAAGAAAGAGGGGAGATGGATGAAGAATATGCTAATGATGAGGAAGGATATTCTAGTGAAGGGTAAGTTATATTTTAACCAAGCAATTATATTCACAACATTTTTCAGGTTTACTTATTTTTTTAACTAAGATAGTTTTCAGTTATAAGATTTAATGGTTCTTTTTTCAATATAAATTATTATGGAAATTCAATTCAATTCATGACTATTTTTTAAAGTTTTGATAGATTTAAATTAGTTCAGAACAAAATTCATTTTCAAAAATACAATGCAAATTAGTAGATTGACAGGCCGACAGACAAAGTTCCAAAAAAGACTATTTTTGCATTCGCAAATCTTATTATATAACAATATTTTGATAAATATTTGCATGCAGCGCAAAGTATAAGGCATACAAGATTGTAGCAAGGTAACTATAATTTATTTTATTTTATTGATAAATTTTCATTTCTCAAATGTTTTTGAATGTACTCGTAGTTCACGCCTGATAAAGTTCTAAGAACAATAACCACGATTATATGAAGTTAAATCACTTATAAAATTGACAACAACAATTGTTTTATGTAAACGTCAAATAGCAAAAAGGCAGTATTACATATTAGTATACCAACATTACATTACCACTTTATGACAAAGATATTAGAAAATGTTAAAAAAACCTGAAACTTTCAAACCAACAGACCGCTTGTATTTGTTCACAATTTTTTTATGTGTTCATTCAATTCTTTAAAGTATCATCATGGTCATGAATACACGTTACACAACTGATACGGATCTTCTGTCAGAATGAGGTTTATTCTAACCACCACATTACACGCATCCTTTCACCCACGTTCCAGTAGTAACAATTTTGATATTTTTTAGGCATATTTAGTTTCAATTAATAAATAAATAATAGTTTTCTTCTTGGATTATTGTTTCTTCTAGATCGGAACATGAATACGAAGATTCGGCATCTGAAGAAGAATTAAATGAGCAAGAGCAGGAACAAGATGAGACTATAAATGATATTCTTGTTGCAAACGAAAAGAAACAAAATGGTAAGAAAATAAGATTTTAGCATCTGTAGATACATGATTTTACAGCGTAAAGGTCTGAAGTCCTACATAAGATCGAACGTAGATATGTTTCTACTGTTGAGGCGATGGTTGTATGCAAGTCAGTTAGAAATTAAAACCATTCAACGAAATGTAAGAATTTTTTCCCACCAAGTGTGTTTCGGTGGTAACTTCCTAGTTGGCCATACAAGTTCTACCACTTTCCAATTTACACAAGCATTGTTACTTTAGTTCAAAAAGTTATGCTATGGTTTTCTACATGTATCTATAAGGCTTCTCACTATTTTTCCATACGTTTATGAAAAATTCTCAAATGTTTAAATTTCTCAAATATGAAAAAAAAAATTTTAGTTGTACGTTTTTGACACTTGGACCTTATCTAAAAAATATCACGATATATACATTTAACATAAATTTATTTAAGTTTTAAGAAGCCATGATTTTTTTAAGGTTAGCGGTGAGAGAAATGAAACAAGCGGTGTGGTATTAAAAGAATGTGGTCAAAAATAGAGTAGAAGAAGTCAGTTTCAAGTAGTTTAAATATTGTTAATAGTGTCAGGCGTTATTTTGCGTTATTTTATTTATGTTATTAAGTTGTTGGTCGTATATATTTGAAAGCATACGCTATACCCTTATATATTGTGGTGGCAGATTGTTGCAAAGTAGTTTTTAGCATCAACTTAATAGTTTAATTATTGTTCCCTTTGATAGGTGATATAAAGAAAGAAGATAATCAAATCCAGAAACGTCAACCTATCATGTCAGCGCGGCCCAGAAGACTCTCCGATGTGGAAATAAAGTCTCAGGACAAACCTATACCTGACGCTAGCAGCTTCTTTATATTTTCAACTACTAACTGGTAAGGTTTATGATGTAGAAGTAGCCAACAGACAGTATATTTTACATTTTCAAACGATCACTATCTGTCGTGAAGTCAACTATCCTTCACACTCTATCGTGAAGCAACTGCTTCTTTTTCATGACGTCAAGAAAAAGGATTTGGTATAGGTCCAAAACAAGTCTAGTTGTCCCAAAATATACACAAAAGTTAAGTAGTTTAAAGATTTTGAATATGTTTAACTATGTTCATGTTACCGACAATGATAAGATAAGCGTAAACAATCCGTCAATAAGTTACTTAATTTAAATGAGTCAAGAGACACTAGACATTGATCGCATATGCATTACTTATTTAGGATTTGATAGAAAGATGTGTGTTTCATGATGAATCCACGATAATCACATTGTTAGGCATGGGTTATCGTTCAAATTGAATGTTAGGTCATTGTCCACGACACTGGTCAAATGCAGAATGGTAGACTCTTCTTCGTTCTTGTTCAAGATGCTTTACTTTATCGTTAAATGACAATCATTTTTACATATGTTTTTCATACGTTTATCTTCACCTCTCTCTATCGCCTTTATAAGTTGAGTGTAACTTTGAAAAATTAATCAAATGAATTAAAGAATACGCATACTCATGTATATATACAGATATCATCACGAATAAAATCACAAATATGATTACGGACTAACGTTAGCCTAAATTGGTAAATACAATTTTCTTTATCTCGGATGTTAAACCCAATAATTTATAGTGAAAAGTGGTGTAGAAACCGTCAGAAAATATAATTAATCTTTTTTTTTTCCAGGTTTCGTGTTACCTGTTATAAAATCCAGGTAAACTCCTGGTTCAAGAACTTCATATTGTTATGTATATTGGCATCATCTGTTATGTTGGCTATTGAAGACCCTGTGGGAACCAAGGCTAATGAAGCAACCACTGAGGTGAGTAGAATCATAAATAAACCAGAATTTACTAGCGGATTTTTCGCAAAATATGATCCTAGACAGATATATCATATCTCGCACAGAAAATTGTGATCCTTATTCAGCGCGAGAATGCGGCTAGTATTCTTGGCACCATGCCGCACCGCCACGGTAGCTTTAGATAGTTTAGGTTAGACTTTTAGTTTAGTTAATTTTAAGGTGTTAATCGTTATACTAGACAAATTCATCTGATTTTCAAATACGATATTCTTTTTTAACCGTTAATTTTTTTTTATTAATTCAGCGGATATTTTTATTTGTTTATCAATATTTTTTACTCTGTGAACCGACTTTCATGCACTTTTTTGTTTAAAAGGGTGTGTTTCCATAATAATCATTTGTAATTTCAGATGCTTCGAAAGATTGACTATTTCTTCACAACGGTCTTCACGATTGAACTGCTCTTAAAGCTTATCACTTACGGCTTCATTTTTCACAAGAATGCGTTCTGCAGATCAATGTTTAATATCCTGGATTTAGTTGTCGTTATTGTGTCCTTTATATCTTTGACTGGGTAAGTAAATATGACTTTATGTTATAAGAGTAGCAACGAGTGTGAAGCCTATCTGATCTTAAGTGGTCTCTGCAGTTCATGAACTTATAACCAACCAATATATAGGACTGAAGTTATATTTGAAGCCGTAGAAGATGCGTTGGTACTCCTGAGGATTAAGATGGCTTGTAAGTGTAGCTAGCAACTGCACTTTTCCTAACGAAACACAACAATACTTTTGCGGTGATTATGAGAGTAGTGGTACTTCCTCGTTCTATTAGATATTAATGTGTGGAAATGAATTTATATTAATTCATTTCCAAACTTAATATAATGTATTGTTGTAATTGTGAATATTTTTACTTTCTTTGATCCAGATTTTGTCAAATTTAATTTTGTTATTAAGAAGTCTTTAAAAGCGCTGGTTTTCATTTCCATTTTCATTTATATCTTAATTTAGATCTAATTTATCCACGTTATGTTAATTTACATGAAATAGATATAAATATACTCACATTTTATTTTAATAATCTGAGTATGTTATCATCAACTCATTATTGTTTCCCCATTATTGTCCTTTCTCAGAGCAAACCTCGGAATAATTATGTTGGAGATATCTTCTATTCTTAATCCATTATTCTTGCTGGTGCTTTGCGACTTATATAAATCTTTTTGTTCCATACAGTAACAGCAACGTATCTTTCATTAAGATTTTGAGAGTCTTCAGAGTGCTCAGACCGCTTAGAGCTATTAATAGAGCAAAGGGATTGAAGGTATTACTCGTCTTCTACTTTTAATTGATTAACCTTAAACGATAAGTGATAATATAACAGTTGAAACATTTTTATCAATTCTAGCACGTAGTTCAGTGCGTGATTGTTGCTATAAAAACAATTGGCAACATATTGATGGTGACACATCTTCTACAATTCATGTTCGCTGTAATGGGAGTGCAAATGTTCAAGGTAGGGAGTACAATTGAAAAATGATTAAAATTTTAAGTTTTGTCTAATTATTTTTTCGTTTACGACACCTTTGGGTCAATTGTTAATTAAACCCTAAAAGTAAGTATCAGTAGCACGGTTTTCAGCACAAAATTAGTTAGATAATGGACAAGTTAAATCATCTGATTTCGTTTCTGTGTGTGAGGCTTTTATCGTGTACATCGACGAACTAGTTACTAACACCAGTTTTTTTGCTTCTGTCCGTGGGTCCAAAAATTCGCTAATAGGATTTTGCATGGATTTGATTGTGTTTTTTTTAATAAAATTAGCCCAAAGGTGTTGTGTGCTGTCAATAATATATATATATGTTCTTTTTGTGATTTTTGGACTCAATAGAGCTTCCGTGTGTTTTTTTGCACAGTCCCCCCTTTTCCCTACCTTGACATTTCCACTCGTACTGGGTGCGAGGTACTTGGTTTATTATTGTGGTTTGATTTTTGTTTATTTTAAACGCAGCCAGGTCAGGACGCTGGCTTTTTTGTGTTTCGAAAATGTTTTTTATTTTGTTTTCTGTCAACCAAGGACTAACGCCATGTAAGTAAATATTCACATTTGTAACTAAACGCATAATGTTGTGTTTTTTTCTTTTACACAAAATGTTCCACGCGACATGTACAAAACAACAAAATTTTGGAAAATGGGTGAATATACTGTGACTTGGTAACGTAATTGTTGGGTGTGGTATCGTAATAATTCATGTATGTTGTGTAACAGTATGTCGTAAAGTGTGTTTTTGCTTCAATAAAATCGATTGGAAACATTTTCATTATAAATCATATTTTGCAATTTATGTTCGCTGTTGTTGGTATACAATTATTTAAGGTATTTCTGTATTTTATGTAGCTTTGGTATCTTAAGACTGAGGCGCATCGTCCATTTACATTTGTTGATATGTTGTCCGATTGTAGATAGCATAGTAGCAGAATAACATAACATTTGTCTTTCTTTTAACTTAATTTGACTTAGAAATTAGACTATTTTTTAAGAAATGGTTAAGTTTGAAATAGATAAGTGAACATAATTAGATACTATTTACCGTTTTTCTACTAGATAACAAACGTGTCAGGTATTGTTAGTTCTTGAGAACTATTAGATACAAATTCACGATCATATATAATGTTATTATGAAATTCATTTGGACGATTGTCAAATTTCGTCTTATCGTGTAAGCTGAATTGATAATATTCTGATGCGTCAAGTTCTGATGGCCTATGACTCTGATGTATTTTGGACCAATTGTAAAAGGCGACTGAAGCGTCATGACACAACAATGATACCTTGTCTGAGATGTCACCGTTTTTCTACTTCTACCCTCTCATTCAGATGCAATTGGGATTGCTTTCGACAACCCATCACAATACGTTGCGCATTGCTTCTTTAAATGTTATCAATACGCCAAGATACAACACAACAGATAAATATCAATTCAGCTTAATATTTGTTGATTAAGCGATCACGTTGTATAACTAAAGCATTCATTTGCATGAACCAAAGATGATCAAACAACTAAGCGACTGAAGCGCTAATCATAACAATAGTTCTACAGCTTAAATTAATCCAGCTGTCTAGTAATACGTATTAACGATTTTTCTCACAACTTTGTCGATTGATATTTTTTTTCTTCTTAATTAATCGTTTGGGATAATGATTCATAACTTAAAAATATTTAACTTGAATATTTCTTTTACTCTGAGAATAACCGAATAATCTCGGGTCCAAAACTCGGGGCTTTGCAAATAATAACGACACGTTTATACTTATCTAATCATGATTCAATGAAAGTTTTATTTCCAAGCTCGTCAAGATGTGGTTCATAATATTTTTGTCAAAATATGACAAACGTAAGAGAAAATATGTGAGAAAATGCATTGAGTGAATATTTCTTATCGATATACAGATAATGTTACTTGTCAGAAAGACAATTTATCTGCAATCAAATTATTAATGAGTATTAATATTTCGTATTAATTTCTAAGACCGTGTATGTGACTCTTCCATTAACTACTTTTTAATACAGCTATTTGAAGCGCTGTGAGAATTTAGCGTAGTAAATTAAGCGTAATTTATAAGCTTGCATATTGTAGTGAGTTTTTTAAAGTATTTGAAATAATTCTATGACTAATAAATAATCTAATTCCGCTATTGTTATGGCTACCTTCTTATACCTTATATATTGTTCAGATTAACTTATGAATTTACTGAAATAGATTCATTACGGGCGATGCGTCTAAGTACTATCGTAAATAGCAGTGTCCTAACTCTATTGTGCTAATTTAGTATTTTTCTGTGCTTAGCTTTACCGTTGTGAACTGAAGCGAGGTCAGGTGATTTGAGGTGTATTCAATTGTTATTCTTTATTTTGATATTGGCTCGTACTAATATAGTTTGATTTCAGGGTAAATTCTCTTCATGCACTGATATTACGAAAGTTACCAAGGACGAGTGTCAGTGAGTATCTCGTATATTTTTTACTTTTTCATAAATTTTGTAGTTACAAAATTTTTAGTTATTTGAAAGATAAGTCTTGAAATTAGTACATCGTGTTATTTATAAGTTTTTACTTAAATAGGTTCTGCGGTGATAAAATTATCCGTCATTTGATAGTAACTCATTTACTATGAAATGATGGATAAATTCAATTAAAATTTGAAGTAACTTTAAACTATAAAGTGAGTAAGACTTTAAAGTTTACACAAAAATAGTTACTTTTTAGTATATAATATAGAAATTGATATTGATTCCAACATAAAGTATTCAAACATATTCCTTAGAGCTAGTATATAGTAGAGCTAGTAATAGTATACTTGGTTCACTGAGATCTTTATGCAATAATGTTAGTCATGGAAAAATATCAAACATGGAAGGAAAACATACTTCAGTATCAAAAGCCTGAATTTTACCAGAAGGCTCACTGCATTACTTTAAACAAGTTAAACTGGTAATTTGAACTTTGTGAAAAACATTTTGTGTTTTTTTCAAAGGCACAAAAAGCTACATATCATATACTTTGTACAAAATATTTTTGATTTTTTTTTCAGAGGCACATATCTTATATATGAAAATGGAAAACCGAAAATTGAGATCAGAGAGTGGCGTTTGAACAAATTTAATTTTGATAACGTATTTAACGGCATGCTTACTCTGTTCACTGTTTCGACTTTTGAGGGATGGCCTGGGCGAGTTTTTATTATTATTATTATTATTATTATATATTATTAAAAGTAATTTATTTACTTTTAACTATAATAAAGATAAGCGTTCACCTGTAGCTTTGTCTGTAAAATATAAAGTCATCTAGTCTGCTATAACATGAATTCACGGTGATTTATATGAGTGGCAGGGGTACCTTCCTGAACGAACATTTAATCACCTTTCGAACTACGAGTATGTTTAGAATGAATGAATTAATGAATATATTTATTTGTAAAATTACGCGTCCATATTTAGTTGGTTTGTATATCTTATCTACAATCCAGCATATTCTACCGATAAAACCGGTGTACAAATACTCCTTATAAAACACAAATTTGAATGTCAATTAATATGCAGTTCACAGAAATGTCATTAGTTACAATGAAATAAAATACTCATGAATTACATTACTACATAATCTCAATTTATCAATTATATTTTTTGAATGTCAAACTCATTTTTATTACAAAAATACTTTTCCAGAGGCCAATTAAATATTTTTCTTTTAAAAGTATGTGGAGTCAGAATTTTATGTGCACTTGGTAACTTGTTATGAACATTTATTTCATAGCATTTATTTAATTTATTATATATAATTATATATGTATATAACTTAATATATTTTTTAATCGTGATATCGTTTTGCAGATTACTTTCGACGTCAATGGATTCCAACCTCGAAGATCATGGACCGATAGAAAATTCGCGACCTCTTGTTGCGTTTTTCTACATTAGTTACATTATCGTTATTGCATTTTTTATGGTGAGTTTTCAAAATTCGTAATTTTGTAATGCCGTGTCCTTCATATTTTTAAATTTTATTTTTAATCATTGAATCACTTATTTTCATTTGTACCGCTTTCGATGCTTTCTGCGGAGCCCATAGATTGACTGGTAGAGGATGCTTTTAGCATTAAATCCGCCTTTAGTACAAAATTTTTGTATTTAGTT
>DWON01008103.1:0-12376 GCA_018251015.1 Phocides pigmalion okeechobee
ATGGCGCCACTGTCATTCCAATTTAAACATTCAAGGGCAAATATTCTTTAATTTGGTAGGTTCGCGTAATATATTTTGCGTGAACTTTTACTCAAATTATCTTTACAAATACATAAAATTGGAGTGTCTGTTTATAATATTAAAATAAGTGCTTTTGACTAAATGCATATGTATATATACCAAAATAACATTTTTTACAATTTTTGTCTTTCTATGTTTTGGCTAATATCTGGAACAGCCGGACCGATATTGTCGGGACTTTTACTGGAAGATAGCTGATGTAATAAAATAATAATAACGCGGTCGGAGTCGCAGGCTCAGATAGTGTTTTATAAGAATTACATTAACACACAATTATATAAACTTAAATTATATGTGTCGTTTGTGACTATCGGTACAATATCGTGTTGTGTGATTATGGACATGTAGTAATGTTTATATTTTGTCCTATAAATTAGGTATAGCAATCATAATATATATTATATAATTATTTTAATAGTTAGTAATACACATTTTCATATAACGTAATCGTACCGTGGCACATAGGCAAATCGATTCTTAAGATTAGTATATTGTCGACGTTGGAATAAAGTACAAAAATACAATTCGGTCTCTACTCGTATATCATAGAATATGGGTAGCAACCCTAGTTACACAACACCTATATAATATAATAATACCTAAGTTCAGAAAGCTTATAAAGCACTTTATTTCCTATCTAACTGTCAGACTTATCATGGTTTGTACTCGAGAGTGTTTTATGCAGATCCGTTTGCATACAAATAGTTAGCGAAACTAATTTATTCATAAAGTGATCTACATAAGATTACGAATATTTCAGAGATGATTTAGGTTCCCGTTATAAAGTCCTTTTGCATTTTCAAAATCATTCATTTTCATTAGCTACGTTAGATAAAGTTACGTAGACATTGAAAATATTTCAAATCAAATTTGTATAGACACAAACGAAACTCATAACTGACTTTATTTGTTTATTGGGTAGTGTTAGAGCAATAACAGTTGCTTCCATTGTTTGATAGTATTCTATTTCGTGAATAATCCTGCTTCTAGTATACTACTAGTATAGTTTCTAGTGTAATCTAGTCTCTGTAGTTCGGTTATCAATTCGGTAATCAAAACTAAACTGAATCATTCTGTAACTTAGGCGCTCAAAGCCGATGTACTGATTTTATATTGTGCCCTTGACGTTCATTAAGTATATGTAAGTACCTTACAATGAAATAAAATATTTGAATTAGAATTTGAACTTAGTTTATGAATGATTAGACTTTAATTTTTGTTTACCTTCATATGAGATAGCGTAAGTATATATTACAGAAGCACATTATCATCAGTAATCAGGTCTCTTCTAGGACTGAGAAATGCTTGAGTCGTGATTTACCGCACAGGTCAAGTATTTTATCAGAATATACGTGCCTCTGACAAGATTGGGGAAACTCTTATATAAATAATTTCATTATGTTTTTTTTCACCATTAATTTGTGATGCGTAATATCAATCCTGGCGCTTAGTATTTGAGTCGGTTTTTTCTGTATTTTGGTATACAGAAGAAACGTTTTAAAGATATACATGTTCAATACTCATATCCATGTTATTTAGCTTTCACTCTTATGCCTTTATTTGTTGTTGATATAGACAAAGACATCTAAATAAACGCCCAGAAGCAGAACAAATATCGGAAATCCTCATTTAGACTTCTGCCTCCTATATATATGTATTACTGGATATACGTCGATCATTAAGGTAATAAGTTGTTAATAAGTAGTACTTGAATAGTCTTATAAATCTTTTTTCTATGGTTATTATAGTTAGGTAACTAGACCTTAGAGTAATTTAAGTAATAAGTAAAAGTCACTCATTTAAAAAAATATATCAAGTTTTGTTTTGTGTTTTTGTTATAGAAATTACTTCTGCTCTATGCTTGTTCAAAAAGATGTAATCTATTGTTTAGTAGACTATCTATTAGTAGTATGTTTCTATCTGTATATGGTTAAATTTTCAATCAATACTTATTTATAAACCGCAGTTCGCTTCTGTCTGTCAAAACTTTCACCACGCTAGTCTCGGAGACCATTGAGTGGATTTGGATGCGGTTTTCATTATTCGACAGAGAACTGTTTTGTGCGATTTTTTCTTTTTTTGTATAAATTTAATATTAAGATTTCATATTTAGTATTTTATATATTTTATTGTTAAAATATTTTACATAAAAGTACCTTCATATGCTGGTCCAGTGACATGTCCACGGTACGTTTATAAGGAATAGCATAAACTGCTGTATTCATTTTTTTGTAGCTTTTACAGTAATACTTCCTGGACATACTTAGGGCAGGGTGGTATTTAAGGCCTACTATAGAGTTCTGGGCCTCAAGTTAAATAGTGGTAAACGATTTGACCGACCTAATATAACTAAATGGATGTACTCTATTTTTACAAATATCTAGAAGGCAGCCCCTTAGGGGTTTTGTTTATATATGGATATAGCTGAACAATAAATTCCTGTCTTGAGGCTAAGCTTCTAAGTTATTTAGGGCTTACTCACGTACAAATTGCTCACGAAAGTAACATTCAAGATAATCTAAAATACTGAAAACAGTACTTAAACACAAGTTTATACCGCTGATGACCGCTCAAAGTCAATTACTCCGTCGTAAGTTTTACTTCGCGCTCGTAAATCGTAAGGGACAAAGAGAAAAGTTTTAGAAAGCCGTGAAGTATTTGCATGTAAAATGTTTTTATTGGATGTTAAAACTGTACACAGTTCTTTTGTGTTCATACAAGCTAACGTTTTATGATGGCATGCAATTATTAGTTTGCATGTATTTATTCATTTAAGTTTTCCAACAATAGTGATATTTATGAAAAACTACAAAATACAAAACGAAGCACCAAAAACTACATGTTCTATGACTTCTATAAGTATTATGAAACAAGCTTAAAAATCTATAGACATATATTTGTAATTAGTGTAATTACAACTTTTATGTGTGTAATTGTTCCATACATGTGTGTTTGTGAGGATCTTTGGATGGTTTATATTGACATTTTAATCCAGTGGGTGAGCGCGCGGGTTCTTTGATTTTAGTTCTTTTAGTATCATGAAATTTTTGGTATGCACTTGAGTAAGTCCTTGGATAGTTTAGATTTACAAATAGACTCGGGAGTCAGATGTTTCTGCATGTGATTGTAAGTATATAAGTTAGATTTTATTAGATACGATTCTTGTCAAACAACGGTAGGGCCACGTCTTTCGCGCCAGCTTGCAGCTACTAAAAAGAAGAACAAATATAATAAAAAATAATTGCTCAAATATTTATAAAGATAAAATGTACTAATGATATAATATATGTTGTGATTGAAAAATAATTCTAAATAATTGAAATGTCTAGCTCTTATACGTGATTTTATAGTAGTTTAAGAAAAAAGGAAGAATTAGAGGTTTTGGAATCATTTTACAAGGTTATCACTGCGCTGTTTTGAATTTCTGTTCGTGACGGTTGTAAATTATATTGACGGGCAATATTTTCTCTTTACAACGGCGGCTACAAGACAACGCTTTTAGACGATGGTTCTTGTCTGGGTTGCTATAAAATCTGCAGGGTTGTACAAAAGTCTGCGCTGCCAATCTTAAATCACAATATTTTTAATCTTTTTTTAAACGACGTATTGACTTTTTTAAACGTTCTACGTTTTATTGTACTCCATCGGAAAAATATCAACTCATACAAGCGTTATGCTTGGCGTGATTATGTTTATAATTATAAAATGAATTGTGAGTCAATTTCGTACTAAGATTTTCAAACTCATTGCAATATTTTTTTTGGTATATATAATGTAGTGATAAGGCACCCTTAGGGTGTAGTTTTTACTCAGACTTTCCCGGTTATATTTATTATCTGTACATTTTTCTTTAGATTTTATAGTTCTGAAATGACAAATTATTTTAATAAACGAAAAAAAAACGGTAGTCTCGTAAATATCTTACTTTTTTATTTACAGCTTAACTGTAAACTGCTCTTTGAAGTGACGACATAAATAGACTGCGTATCGCATCGTGGGGTCAGCCTTTGTTGTCGTCACGCGAGCATTTGCCTCATTGAAAGAAGTAATTCTAATTTAAAACTTAAGATTCTAATGGTATTTTTACGTAAAGAAACAAACGAGTACGTAGTTCATGTTATATTAAATGGACACTGTTGCCAATGAACATTTGTAATTAACTCCTAATTGTGTCCTATTATTACTTTAGATAAAAAATAAAGATCAAAGATACGTTGCATTAGCTAATAAGTAAATGCATCGAAAAATCTAAATTGTTCTTATTATTGAACATTTTCAGTTACTTCGTATACAACTTAAAAACCACACAATAAATTTTCAATGTACGTAAAAAAAATACACATACCTTTTTGTCTTATTCTATTAAGGTCCTAGAAATAAAATAAATGTATTTTTAAATTTAATAAATTTGAATAAATTTAATAAAAAAATATATAATTTTAGAATAATTTAGATTTATTTACACTCTAATACATTTCCCATATTAATATATTCGTTCAAAATGTGCAATTCACTTATTAATAGAAACAAATTAAGTAAAACCAATTGAAGGCCCGTGATATAAATTTCAAAAGTATGATAAAAACATATGTGCGTATTAAACAAATATTCGAACCTACTTCATTATTAAGAAAATATCTTAAAAATCTCATGCGTTTCGAAGACCCTCATAATCTTTTCAAAAATATGTGAAGTAATATGTGAATTACGTGGTCAGCTTGGCCGAAATATTTTCATATTCTAAGGGTAAATGGAGCTTTAAGTTTGTGATGGTGCTGATGACGTATATCGATTCTTTAAGAGCGCTGTCTATTTAGAAAACACTATTTGAATTACCAAAATATCTAGGCTTTCCATGAAGTGCCGTGTTAGGCTATAAAACTATGAGGCTACGACATAAATATTCAGCGTATCGCTGGCCCCTAGCGCTCTCAAACGTGGCTCGTCACGCGACCCCTACCTCATTGTAAGAAATTATTCTACTTTAAATACCCCTCGTATAAGCGATCGATGCGTTTCTGCAGATTAAAGTCTACGACGGCCCATAAACCGTGTTGAAATGAAAAACGACTTTGCAGCGTGAGTGTTTGAGAACTTTGTTGAGCTTTATTTGAAGTTACGTGACTAGAATTAATTTACTTAAAATGTCATTAATAGTTTGTTTTCTTTGCAATTTGTAATGATTAATGCAAATAGTATTTTGCTAATAATTGATTAGTCTGCCTTTTCGTCAGGCTAAAATGTATATGAAAAAGTCCTGATGGATTTTCGGCTGCATTTCCGTGTTTTACAAAGTTCTTGCCTTGTATTTGTAATAGTTTTAAAGGTGTTACATCGTTTATGATTTCGAATGTTGTGTTGTTTCATTGCATTTGTAGTTTAAGCAAAGAAATACACGTATATCAGTTCTGCAAGGTATGTCATATAAAGTTAGGGTTAAATGCGTAGCAGGACTTCTGTGTCTAAGTTTAGAGAGGACCTCTGTACATAGCCGAAACTGATCAAATAATGTCTGATTGCATCATCGTAATATATCAAAAAATGTCTTGCAGAAAAGAGTAAGCCGATTTTTTGTTCGTCTAAAGTTAAAAAGCTACTGAAGTCCATAAACATCTTTAACCTACCTGAACAAAGCATACTCTATATTTTAATTATTCTTAAACATGCAGTATATTAGTTGTTAAAACCAGTTACTGTTGTCGCCTAAACTGAGTTAAGTATAATTATGATAAGGAAAATTTACAAGAGGCCCGACCCATTAAAATATGCTATAAGCGTATCGCGGCACACTCAACAAAGTTATCCCCTAAAGTTTAAGTTCCGCAGATAAGAGGCGACGTAAAGGCTATTTTAAAATATCTTATTAGTACCTAACAAATTTGTGAACGATCGGCGTGATTCGACAACTTCGTGCCAAAGTTGGTTGTAAGTTTTACCAAGTTTCCAGCCGTGTTTCCAAACCTTATCGCCCGTAGAAGTAACAAGCTGAGATAAATGAAGTTCGGTTGTTCTTAATTTAATGGCTGGTCGGAAGTTTCGCGGACGTGATCGGAAGAGCCTCTCGCCGACCAGTTATTGCCAATTATTACAAAGATCCGGTCATAATCGATATAAAATTTTATAAGCCCTACACTGAACTAAGTCTTAATTTCCTTTAAATAATTTTAATGATAAATCTTCGTGATGAATTCTGTGTAAGATTTCACGAACGGCTCTGTTTTTCATCTACTCTTATTGTTAGAATGCATAATCCATAGTTTATTAATGCAACCGAATGCGGATAGCCAAGTTAAAAAGCTAGTTAATGGTAAAGTCTCGTGGTTTCTAGAGATTTAAAATTCGGAATCTATTCAAACAGAAGGGAATTGAGTCACGTACCGAACGTCAGTTCGCGGTATGACAGCGCAGTCCGTACGTTCGGCTTTGGACTAACTCGAATAGACAGACTTTGGCGAGCAGCCGGACAGCAAAAGTCTGATTTATTATTTTTTATTGTCATGCTAGATATTGCAAAAATTGGTAATTATTAATCTACGGCTAGAAAAAGACACGTTGAATATTTCCTTTATTTTCATAACTGGTTGTTGTTTATAATAAACAACATATTTTTTTATAAAATTAACTTATTATTTATAATTAACCTAAAATAGTTTTCTATAAAGTCGACACAAGACAAGGCAGATGCGTTTATACTACATATATCTAGAGATGGACATAAAACTTGTGTTGCTTTGTCATCCTTACCAGAGCTTTCAAACTTGAACACATGTTATGCAAAACATGTGCAAACTTCTGCGAATCAAAGGATGAAAGCTAATCAGGACGGATTTTATCACCTTCCGAACAAATATAGAAAAAACACCAAGTTATTGGCTTTGAAATACTCGATTCACTCTTTTACTGATGGACTTCAAATCATAGCGCTGTAAGATACTTGAGACACGTAAGCTTATTCTACAATTGCAAGGCTCAAGAGAAAAACACGTATTGTGGTCGACTCTCATACATTGAAGGAACGCTATTATTTCGTAGTATTCTTAATGTATTTTTAGTTTTGCTTTATATTATACTATTATTGCCGATTTTTCGATTGATATGGGGCTGAAACGTCAGGAAAACATGTTATTACACCCGTATAGACGGCATATTCATGTGTGAATGAATGAATAAATGTGAATAGATTTTGCTACTTTTCCTTTCAGGACGAGGAAAAGTATTTTCTATGTAATGTAACTCATTAGTGGTTAGTTGCTGAAGAGCTATGCTTTTTCGCATTTTGAAAAATACACTGAAGCTTGTAAAGCGTGTACACTGGCTTGTTGATGCAACTAACGAGTGCTAATTAGTCGTGTGCAAGAACTCCGAGTAGGTTTTTGTGCAAACGGGTATTCCGCTTCCTTTAGTTATTCTCTTAATGCTTCCCGCGGGAATCTGGTTGAAAGAGAAAAGCTGTGTAAGCCCCAAGACCTGTGCTATCTGTGTGCAGTCTTTTTGAAAAAAGACATGCCCGTTGGCGTTAGTTTCGACGCGAATTGAGGTCTCGAATCCCTAACGGAGCAATATATATTTGTCTCGAGCGCGGGTATTAAATGTCCATTGTTAGTTTTATTGCTACTTCGGGAACGAAACAAATGTTATATTGTTTAAAATATAACTTTTTGATGTCATGTTATTTGCATTGTAACATTATTTTGCCACATATAAAGTTAGAAGAATGCATACATAATACTGAAAGTTGTAAAATCTAAAAAATGGATATTAATAATTTGAAACTAATATTCGGTAGAGCGATTAAAATTACCTTTTTTATTAACAAACTGATTGACAAATTCGATTTCTATATATCGAGTATAGTAATTCTTTAGCTATGCTTTGAAAGAACGAACTTCCTGTTAGGAAATACTGCAAATATTATTTGTAAGTCTGATTAATTAACTCTGTGCGTCATGTATAAGCTCTAAACAGTCAGTGTAAGTAAGCCGGCCTCGCTTGACGTCGCTAAGCCGGCTTAGAAGAACTGTTACATACTTACTGTTTTATTACTGTATTTAAATAATGGAATTTATGTTGCATTTAAAATTTAAAGACAGACAGATTAGCTTGTAGAAACTTGGAGATATATAAATGATTGTTAAGGAAAAGTATTCCAAAATAATTCACAAAATACTTCGCTTTACAGTGATAATAAGTTGGTTTTCTTTTGTTTTCTGAAGTCGGTTCGAATGCACTTTTGGGCGCGAAGTGACACAGGTTATTTCTTTAACGTCCATAGTGGTACTGAAGTAGCCTATGTGTATTACTATCGGACGCTGAACCAATCAGGAAAATTACATTAAATTTTATCCAAGCTAAGCACAATACTCATGTTAATCTAATGTTATGAAATTAGATAAATAATATCGTGATCGCCGCTAACATTCTTCCACTGAAAATATGTTTATTATACATATTTAACGGTTGAAGATGAAAGAATAAATATCCCACAAAAAATTCTCCGTCATCACTGAAACAGAGGGTCAAATAATCAAGTGTTGTGTGTTAAAATTTTTCCCTGATAGAATAATATACGTCTAATAATATGTATATTCAGGGCATTTTTTGCCCATCTCTTTCTGGGACACGCTAATTCTTAAAAATTGTAAATCCATAATTTTTATATTTGGATTTAACCTAACAAAAATTCATCCTTTTTGCAAAGGTTACCAAACCTTTTTTTCAAATACTTTATTTTTTCCGTTTTTATGACAATCTTTGGATATTTTCGAAATTTTCTTTGGGGGGGGGGGGGGCGTCCCCCTTCGTGCCACCGTAAAAAATCTCAGAATATATTTATATATTTTATTGCAGTAATGAACTGTGCGGCCATGTATTGTGTAAGCTCAAAGTAGCCAGTGTAAGCAAACCGGTTTCGCTTGACACAGCTAAGTCGGCTTAGATTCGACTTTGATAGTTTAAAACTCCGTAGAAATATTAGTTGCTTTTTATTATACAAATCTAACTAAATACTGTCATTTATAGACAACATTTGCATAAAACATTACGAAAATTATTGTGAAAAAATAATTATTTACATATTTTTGACTTCATTATTCTGTGTGGTATATGTAAGCTTCAAATGGTCATTATAAGTAGACCTTGACTTACTTCTCTAAGCAAACAAGAAACCAAATACGTGCTGCAACAAAAATCGATACCTATTTTATATATTTACTACATTTTGTTTACTACATTTCTACATTTACTTTATTACATTATTGTGACTTAATACTGTAATTATGTACGTCTGAATTTGACAGACTTCGAGAACTGGGATGCAATGCATTAGGGACTTAAATTTAATCCTCAAAGCAATTACGGGTGGTAAACCATGAATGAATTGACCGAGGATGTACCACTGCCACATTCAGTTTTAGCGCAAAAAATCTTACATTTAAATAAAAAGGTATGGCTTTCTTATGTACGAGGTGACCATCGCATTGCACAGTAGGAGCAACGCATCAGTAATCGTCTTTATGTTAATTTTTCTTTATTGTGTTAGTTACAAATGTCTGAGGGTGAAACTGATTACTTACAATAATGTGGATTGCATGCTCATTTGTTACTTAAAAACTATAAAACAATAATGTTTTTTTAAACATTTGGCAACATGTGTTTATTTGATTGATTAATAGGGGAACGGCACGCTACTACATCCAAAATATAAAAATATTACACGCTAGCAATAGCATGTAGTTTTGTCCTAGTGAATGAATGTGAAAAAACTGCCCACCACAGATATAGTATTCAGTATTGTAGAATTTATCACAATGAATACAGTAAAAAAAAACAACTTGGTTATGTGGTTTTAGAATAATTTGATAATAAGCAGACGAAAGTTACAAAATATGGATCTGGCTGTATATTTAAATTGATGCAAAATATATAAAAATAAACAAAAAAAAGGAGTAATCAAGTGTCGGAAAATTTTATATCCCTACGATTTATTAAATCAATTAGCTATAGGTGCGTTGTGTATAAGTACGAAGCGGTCAGTATAAGTAAGCCGATCCCGCTTGACGCTGCTAAGCTGGCCTGGATCCGGCTTTCGTGTTGTGACAATCAACTGGAACCATTGTATTTACACGGCCGGACAATTGTAATTAATTATAGTATTTACTATTTTTAAATCTTCTTGAGCTATATTTTTATGAAATATAAATTACTTAAACTCAATAGCTGCCTATAAGGACAAAAAGTAAGGTCCATAGCATAAGTACCGTCAAATGTGACTTATCCTTATTATCTTTCATTGGTTACCTATTTGGGATATTTTACGTAACTTATACATTTGGTAGAACTATATGACCGGAAAAGTACATTGTCATGTACTATATACAGCACATGTCTACTGTGACTACCACTATTTCTGCCCTCACCAGCCCTTATCACCATTAAAGCCCTCAGCAGTAGCAACGCACTTACATACGACTTCAGATTAGATTTGAGGTTCGTTTGAGGACACATATGTATGTATATGGGTGATAATGCCTACATAAAATAATTATTCTATGGACAAAAATAGAGAACTACAATATGTTAATTCCATCCACATCGACTCATTGCTGACCAGCACGACTTTCCCATTAGAATAAGAAGATTAAGATTATAATCCACTATGCTGGCGGAAGCCAGCATATAATTATAGACTTCACTCATCTTTGAGAACTTTATGAAGAATTCTTACCCATGCGTTTCCGCACGTTTTTTACTGTTATAAAACATGATTATCATTTTATACGCACATGATTTCGAAAATCAAGGTTACCAGGGAATTAACACCGGGACTGCCTGTGTTTGTGGTTAGATTTTGAACTACTAGACTTTCGCTGCTTTTTATATTTCTTCATAGTTACGTTAAATCCAATCGCGTCGCTTCATCTCTAACTAGAAACAGTTCCGTATCGCTGACAAAGTTACGCGGCTTAGTTTGTAAAAAGTTTCATAGCGTTAATAGAATTGACGTGTTACACTTTGAGTAGAATTACAAAGTGTCATTCAATTAGCGGATAGCTTTTATTCCGTATTTGTGTACGTTTTTAACCAACTAAAATAATTAGAAGATACTCATTCCGTTGGATTATTTTTATTTACTTTTAAAAACTACGGAATAATTACGTATTGTTTTTTATGTGAGGAGAGTAGCAAACGAGCTTGCAAACCACCTGCTGATAAGTAGTCGCAGCCCAGAGACATCCATATACAATCATAAACATGACTGAAATCCTATCTAAGCTCGAACATAGATGGGTTGCAACTCCTGAGGATTAATATGGTCGCCTCGCTTCAAAGTGTAGCCGGCAACCGTACCTCTCCAACCGAAACACAATTAATGCTTTACGGCGGATTATGAGGGCGGCGTTTATCTATTGACTACCAGTCAAAGTACAAAATATAACATATTGGTAAGTATAGATTGGGTATAACATTCATGCATTACTATTACCAAAAATAGCTATTATTTTTCAAATTTCAAATTACGAAACTAAAAAAAATACACATCCGCGAGCGAAGTTGCGGGCACAGCTAGGTTTTAATGATACTGTATTTTAATAAATGATAATAGATTTTTTTTTTCAATTATGAATAATTAACTTAGTGTTTTGAACTTTTGTCATCAATTACGTTCCTTGTAAGTAATATTGAAAATGATAATAACTTGTTTAAGCAAAAAATATCTTTCAACTTTATCAGAAACGAGTCTATTCAAATAAGGTTAAATTCCATACAAAAACTTGAGTTCATTGTTGGTAACTTTGTTAAAGTTTTGGCTTTCTTAAGTTCTGAGAAGTTAGGCTAAAAGCGCAGTAGGTCAGGCTAATTGGAAATAGGACAAATTAGCCTGCAGTGTTTCATTAAGATCACGTGACGCCACGTGCTATTGTTAAAGGAATATCAGTGGACAGTTTCATTCTAAACTTCGTGGGTCTAGGTCTGGTCTACTATAATTGATATTAGCGGCAGACGTCAAAACAATTACATTCGTCTATGAACTGTTAATTGAAAGCGTCGTAGGAGTTATTGCTCGTTCACATTAAAATCGACCGACACTTACAGTGAAATCGGCTATCCACACCCGACAGTTGATAAAAGATGTTGTTATAAGCGATTTTTTTTTATATGAGAAGAGTAGCAAACGAGCATGCAAACCACCTGATGCTAAGAAGTCGCAACCCATAGATATCCACGTACAACCACAAACACGACTGAAATCCTATCTGAGCTCGAACGTTGCTACTCCTGAGGACTAAGATGGTCG
>DWON01008104.1:0-12376 GCA_018251015.1 Phocides pigmalion okeechobee
TGTGTATCCGGCAACCACACCTCCCCAACCGAAACACAATACATGAAGGACATGTTGCTTTACAGCGGGTTATGAGGGTAGCGGTGATGCCGCGGGCGAGCTCTAATGGCTCTACCACCTTTTACAAAATATACAGAACACTTTATTATATACAGAACACTTTATTATACACGTTATATCCAAGGAAGACTATTTTCTCTTTAAATCTTTTCTTAAGTAAAACCTATACAGATTCAAACAAATCCCAAGTATTATTTATGCGCAAGCTCGTTACCGCATCGCCGAGGAGTCGGCGAGAAACTCCGTCTAGGTAGGAATTATTAATGGCAAAGTATATTTTCCGATATTCAGGTAAAACGTAAATTGGACATGATTTGTGTAACTTAGTTTGTCGTAGGATTTATTTTTTTGTCAGGAACTATTCGGAAAATAAGTTTACAACAAGTATTAAATAAACTTAATGACTATTATAGCCCTATAATAGTTCCAACTTAAAAAGTTGACCTAAATGAATTGAAATTCGTTATTAAAGAAACGCTCTGTAAAAAAACGTATTATAAAATCAATGATTGTTTAAATGATATAAATATCTGAAATGGCTCCAGCTCCAGTTTCTCCATTAATTTCTTTTATTTTTAATAGACATTTTCAATCATATAAAAGATGTGTTTGGAGTTTCTTTCGCCGCCTCTTTTCAAAAAACATACACCCGAGTCGTATGTAGTTTACTGATGTTCAAAAAGAGTTCTATAAAAAATATAATGAATAAAAATATTTTTATTTCATTTAATTTGATTTCATTTTCTCTTTACCACCCTGAGTAATGCAAAAATCTTTAAATTATATTTTATTGAAATCTATATTCACAGATACATTACTTAATTCTAATTTAAACTTTTCCCCCATTTTTGCACCCGTAGACGTGGTATTATTTCTTCAAATTTAAATGGGACCAACGGGGAAGTATGTTCTTCCAAAAAAAAATCTCCAAATTGTTGAGTAAATAACTGATGTACGTAACAAGCATAAAAAAGAATTGAGAACCTACTTATTTTTGTAGACGGTTGAAAAACAAGACGAATGGGACAACATCACGTTAATAATAATAATAGTGGCCACAGCTATAGGCCAACAAGAAAAATATTTGCTCTTCTCCTTATTAGATAACGAGCGAAAATATTTTTGTCTCTACCTAAAGATAATTATATTATTTTCCTTCGGTAAACGTTGAGAAAACATGTATCTCATTAGTATGATGAATAGTAAAAAATATTGTTAGAAATAACTTATATACCATAACTATATATAATCACTATTGCGTAAATAATTAAACCCTCATAATCCGCTGTAAACCATTGAATACACCACAAATACACATAAAAAACAATTTGCATGTCTTAAAATTTGCGGTTTATCTCTGCTATAATTTGGATGTACTTATCTCTCGAACCACTCTGTCCATTGATGGAAACCGTCTTAAAATCCGTTACGTAGTTTGAAAAATCTAATCATACATACGGCGGAAAGCAACTTTATTTTATACAATGTAGATATATGAATACTAATATCGATTTGTGAGTTACATAACACTACTTAGCTCTACAGTAATTTGCTACCATTTTTTAGTTTAATAGGCTCTTAAATTTAGGCCTATAATTAAGTAGAAAAATACTTAATTACATTTCTAAACGAAAGAATAATTCTTGGTCCGTTAGGCGGCAAAAAAAATTATTACATTGATAACATCTGTTATAAACTCTTCACGTATTTTCGAATGTATTATACTTTTGAAGGTGCCGTTAGAGCCGATAAAGCTGCATGCCCGTTTCTTCCTCTTTCGCTATAAGAAAACTTTTGTTTTGTGCTAACTATCTTTTACACGTGGCTTTGTTCACCTACCTGCCTAAAGAGGAAATTTGAACCAATAAAAGGTCAAATTTACTCTTTATGTTACCCTTTTGAATTTATTATAGTTTTTAGAGGTAAGATTCAACATTATTTTGTTACTATTCACTTATTTAAGGGACTTTAGCCTCTTTTAAATCGGCTCTTACGATGTGTAGGAGATACCGCCGCGTTATTCTGTTCGTAATCTACAGGGACTAGCTGGATGACCTAAGTTTATGTGAACTAGTAGTTGTAGTAGAAGAAGTAGTATTAACCACTACTAGTACTGGTTGTATTTGACTGTCCGTAAGATAATCGCGTCGCTTATAAGTGTAGCCTGCAACCGCACCTCTCCGACTTACCTCCTCCAATAAAAAAGAGATTTTTTCACGGCGGATTATGAAAGCTCGGTTGGTACCCTGATCAATCAATCAAAGGTTATTTCAATCTCCAAAACCACCTTACTAGTTTGTAGTTTATTATCAAAAAAGTTCTGTAAAGAATTTACTTCGAATAAAAATAATTTCATTTTAAATCTATAGTTTAACTAATACACAAGCAGTATATTTCTACAATTACCTTAACACCTAATGATACGAAAATCGGGTTTCTACTTGTTGATTAACGCGCAACAGTTTGAGTTTCCTTTGTTGTCGGGAACCGGGGCTTTTACCTGATTAAAAAAATGGAAAAATATTTTCCCCTTTTGTTACCAACAATCCAACCAATCACTTTTCTGCTACCTTTTTTGGGTCCCACTGATCCCGTTACAACTTGGGGCACACAAGAGCAGGCTCCACCACCCTGCTCCAGTTCAGTCTGAATCATAGAATCTAGCGGCTAAGTAATGTTACGAATGATAGAGAATCGTCCATAAACCCCCTGACAAGGCTTAACGACTACCATATATTACAATCGTAACGGTCCACTAGTCTAAGACGGAAAAGCATAAAATTTGGCCACTGACGGTCACCCATCCAATTCTCGACCGCGCTCGACGTTGCTTAAATTTGTCCATCGCTACGATCTAACAAGGCGCGCTTCACCAACCGCTTAATTGAAGCCTTTACATTTAAACTGCTATAATTTAAATTGTATACGTGTGCAAGTTGTATATAAAGAGAAAAGCTTACCTTCAGTAGTTGATACGCGCTCGTAGGTAGATTCACAGTGAATATGTGGGAAATAATCGAGGTTAACTTCGGAAGCGACCGCTCTGTAGGGCGGCTTCAGCCACACTGAAAGATCCCGGCCTTACCTGTTACTCGTTGGGGTGGGGCGACGGAGCTACTTCGATGACCTGATTGTCACTGGAATAGGAGGAAATCTTTATTTGCTGCTTCACCCCTTTGTGTATAACCGTGCAGCTTTTTAGAGCTTTTGAGACCTAAATCTAATGGCTTGACGAGACCTGTAAACGTAAAGGTTTTTATATATAGAGTTGCAATTCAGAACGGGAGAATTTATTACAACTTAATTATATTATAGATAAATAAGCTCAAGGGAAAGTTATGTCTGTAATCACTTAATAATAAACTTTTTTCTAGATGTAGCTTTTTAAAAATAAGAAAATACGAACTAATAATAAAATTGATAAGGAATTAGGAAACCTTAACAACTGGTAACTTAAATGAAATTTTAAATATAATAATCAATAATGGTAATATAATAAATATATTAAAACCCCTAATTATCCAATTAGCGGAAACAGAAAATGTTTCTCATTTTGCTTCAAATTAATGGATCAAATCTAGATAATGCTAAACATTGATAATAATCATGTATACCGTTAATTAGTTCCATATTCCCACCTCACCAATCGCCATTGTCTAACATATCAAAGATTATAAAATTCAACAGTACGTCTATATTAAATCTATTTTCTCGCACTGCATCTACGTGGTTTCTTACTCTATTTTTGAAATCTCTTTTTCGCAATGCATCGAAGTGATTTCGATTTCTTCGTGCTTGAAATAAATGCATATTTTACAAATTAAGTGAATGTATTGGTTTACTTAACGTGTAAATGAGAAGCTAAGGCAGACTTGCGACTTATGTAGGTCTTTAGTACCGTCGGCGCGCAGTCAAACGTTGGTTTTACTTACTTTTACTTCTATCCATCTTTTCTATTGTCTTTTTAACATATTAAAACCCAAAATAATAGTTCTTACATGTTTTGTCCGTTTTGTGTGCGCAAATCGTGGAAACGTCTTAACAGATTTTAATGCGATTTTTCTAATGAATTGCAGTAAGCTTCACTTAGTATTTCGTGTTCATTCAAAAAAAATGACAATTCGAAAGTTACGAGTAGACTACATGAGAAAATATTGGTGTTACAAAGTCTGGAAAAACCCGATAATTGAAAACCACGTGGACGACCATGTGAGCTAGTGTATTAATAAAATATTGTCAAATAACACTTTTATATGATGGAAGGTTAATCTGATGACTTGGCATAATACGGGTGACGTGATCTGTCAAGCGACAGCGCCTTCATATTCAGTGTGTTCATGTAAAGACCATTATTTTAGGTTCGACTCAAAAACGTGCAGAATGTAATTCACTATTAACCAACGGATTGTATTTCATATAAGGGTTTGCATTTTATTTTTATAGATATCGATTTAGAACTTAATTTATAAAACAACCATAACACTGTCATTAATGCATATGATAATTAATAACTACCACATGATTTACATATAAAAAACTCGGCGAAGAGAGCTGTAGATTAAAAAAAAAATTAAAAGTCGATAAAGTACATCGTGACTCGTACCAAACAGTGGGATAAATATTGATAATGATAGACATACAGAAGATACTACGTAGGTTAGTAATACTACGTAGCTTATTGTACCTAATAGGATACTGATACTATTTCTAGTAGCTATTCTGACTTTTTCATAATCTTTGTCCGCGTCCATATTTCACGTTAACATTTTCCCGCCCTGCGCCGGTGACACGTCAACAATCTTCATCTCTTTCGCACGCAGGTTATGAATGGATATCTCAATGAGTGTGAGAGAGATAGTTAGTTTTCTGATTCACGATAATGAATGGACGTTAGAGTCTTCGTTACGGGAATATGTTATTTTCTTGAATATGTAGCGTACGGACGTCAAAATGGTTTCTATGACGGCGTGAGGAATAGACAGGAAATTGATTCCTATTGTCAAGTAGTAATGGTTATAATGGCGTGCATTTTTTAAGGTTTGGAAAGGTAGTTTTGTTGCATAATTTATTTGCAAATGTAATATCGTGAAGAATTATCTACTTACGGTTTCTAGATTCAAGGATTTGTTCTTATTAACAAGCTTATGGCTATAAGCGCCTGTTAAATAATAGGTTATGACTCATTTATATTTAAATTTATGTTAAAAGAGTAGTAAATGAACATATAGGCCTAAGGAGAGGAGAGGCCAAATTTCATGGAAATGAGGGGGTGTGATGAGCAAATCTGTAAGTTGCAGAGATTCACATCTAGCTTATAAAAGTACTGAAGTCCTATCTAAAGTCATACATGATGTCTAAAAACAGATGCGTTGCTACTACTGAGGACTAAGATGGTCTCTTCGCTTGTAAATGTAGCCGGCAAGTATATGTCTTAAATCGAAGCACAAACATCACTTTTTTAAGTGAGAAGAGTAGCAAACGAGCATGTAAACCACCTGATATAAAACAGTCGCAGCCCATAGACATACACGCACAATCATAAACACGACTGAAATCCTTTCTGAAGTCGGACGTAGATACGTTGCTACTCCTGAGAACTAACATGGACGTCTCGCTTCAAAGTGTAGCCGGCAACCGCACCTCTACAACCGGAACACAAGTATTTTTCACGGCTGCTTTACCTGTGTCATGCCATAACCAGAAAATGATCAAATTACATCTGTAATAATTTGCTTGGCCTAGCTGATTCTTCCAGTCTGAGGTTCCAAGTTCTATTCCCGATTAGGCATCAGAAAGTTGGCTCCTAATGTAGTCGCTGCAACCCATGTACATTCAAATACAATCTCAAACTGATCTGAATTCCTGTTTGTATTTGCATGTGGATGGAAGGATGCGTTACTGCTTTTGAGGACTTAGATGGTTCCCTCGTTTGTAAGTCTTGAAACAAAACAGAGAGCTACCTCACGGCGAATTATGAAGGCGGCGGTAGTACCTCGCCAATGAATATTTATACCATCTTGCAAATGGTACCATATCTTGCAACTCCACGTAATTATGTTTATTATCGCGCATTTACTGAATAAAATTAAGTCGCCTTACCCTAATGTAATATTAACAAAGATACGACCAGCTTTTCTGTATTCAAAGCATTAGACCGATTTGCAAATTGCATTATGCATTTATAATAGCCAACCTTTGATAACGAGATACACAAATATAAACCTTAATTTTTAGAGTTAAAGTCTTTTTTACTTCAAACTAATTTTGTTTTTCAAACGTATCAAATTACAAGAATTTAACCGTGGTTTAGAATTGCTGCTTTCACTGCAAGTTTAATGGAAGTTTAAAAGTACATTTGACTTATTTCTAATGTTAACAGTTTGACTGTCGCGCTCATATATCAGATCGGATCAGCGTTGCCCGAGGTGGAACTAAACAGGAGATTATTTTTCTAGACTGAAGATGAGCCGACATTTCTCTGAAATATTGTATTTTTTTAATCTGTGTATCATCTACGAATACAGAACCGTAATGTCCGCCCCCAGTCTTGACGCGCCGACGTAAATCCATACAGTTCTGTCTGTATAATACAGCTGTGTACAAGCCGCAGGAAAAGTGTTAAGTTGAAAGGGCAATATGCTGAATTTCTCAAGAATTATTAACATTGCCCGTGGCAATTGCAAATGTGTATCGTGAGTACCCTTTACATAGTTATGTGTATAAAATAACGACCCACGCCCGCTTCTAACTGAAAACACGTACTGCTTTACGACTCTCAAAGGTGGGAGAGCAATAGTTTGAACGGGGAGGTACCACCGCCGCCTTCATAATCCGCCGTAAAGCATTACTTGTGTTTCCGTTGGAGAGATGCGGTTGCCGGCTACATTTTGACGCGGGGCGACCATGTTAATTAGGAGTAGCAACGCATCTATGTTCGAGCTCAGGTGAGACTTCGGTCGTGTTCATGGTTGTACGTGGATGTCTATGGGCTGCGACTACTTAAAATCAGGTGTTTTGCATTCTCGTTTGCTGCTCTTATCACACAAAAAAAAGATCATTCAAAAACATATAATATTCAGAAAACCAGTAATACGAATCCTGAAACCCCCGTGTACAAGCCGGAATTTTATCACCACGCTATCATTGTTTACAAATAACTACAATTGTAAAAATAAAATATATCTTAAGATAAGGGAAAGTAATGTCCGTAGCATGTAATTTAAATTACGGTGGACGGCGTCATTTTTATTGGATAGATTGTCTTATAAACGTCGAAAGAAGGCATTTTATACAACGTTGTTAAACGGTCATTTAAATATTTTGTGGGTGTGAGAGCTATGGTTCAACCGGAGAGGTACCGCCACCGTCCTCATAATCCGCCGTAAAACGTTACTTGTATTTCGGTTGGAGAGGCGCGGTTGCCGGAACACTTTGAAGCGAGGCGATCATCTTAGTCCTCATGAGTAGCAACGCTACTCTTCTGACATAAAAAAAAATACAATTGCTTAGATTGTTTGAAACAGACCTGAGCGGTACGACTAAAAAGATTTTCAAGATAGTAGAACAACAGTCCAATCAGAAACGTACCACCACCGTCTTCATAATCCACCATAAAGCAGTTCTTGTGTTTCGGTTGCCAGCTACACTAAAGACAAGGTAACTAAGTTCTCAGGAGTAGCAACGCATCTATGCGCGACGTCAGGCAGGACTTTAGCCTTGTTTAAACTTGTCCATGGTCCACCATTTGACAGATGGTCTGCACGCTCGTTTGTTACTTAAACAACATCAGATGTCAAAAATATATCTATAAATATAATAAAACTGTAACTGATCACTGTCTGTACATGGTAAATATATTTAAAAAATCAAAATGACGTGCCTTTACATACGCAAGAGAACCGAAAGCAATGTTTTTTCATAGTGTCTGTATGTCTGTACATCTGTTTGTTTGTGCACGCTAATCTCAGAAACGGCTTATTCGATTTAAATGCAATTTTCAGGAATTTAAATTAAAAACCTAACATAAGTAATAAATATCTTTAACATTAATATATAATGGCCACATTTTGTTATCTCTGATATTAAATATTTGAACTTTATCAAAGTTGGAGAAATTATCAATTTAGACTTCCCCGTGGTTTCTATCATGAATTTATCAAATTCATTATTGATAATTCTGTTATGTATGTTATTGTAGCAGATCATTAGTACATACAAATTAGTACAGGATGTAAGTTCTGTCTTAAAAACTACAGATGATTAGAAGGTCCTGAAGACTAGCAGTCGGATAAATCTACAAGGATTTTGTTTTAACATGTTTGATAATAGAACTCCAAAATAGTAGATAATATATTTTTATTTTTATCTGTTGATGCTTGAACCGCTATTTAGTTTTGCCTTTTCTTAACACAGATTGTAGTTATAATATCTATAATTGCAAATTTTTGAATTATATTTTTAAAGTAAAACATATTATTTTAAAGCAATTATTAGAAGTTGCGTATATAGACTTTAAAATAGAAATACAGCCTTTTATAAATTACTGTATGAAAAAAACCTTTTTTAACTTACGTTTCATTTCATTTTTTGTAAACCCTACAAAATACAGCCTTTGTACATCTAGTACCGACCATTATTAAATTTAATTACACGTAGGTGTACTGTAGGGAAAGGGGTAAGTAAAGTGCGTCCACACTGATTTTTACGTTTAACGTGTTACTAATAAAATGAGTACACAATTGAGTACTAAAACGTCAGCCCCATGTTTCTCAGCGACCATGAAATTGACAAATGTTACAAAATTATGTAAATATTACATAACTAAACGAGAGATATTTTTTTTATTAGCATGAGGTTAATGGTTTTTCTATATTTTTATGCAAGAAGTTAGTTTATCTGTACATTTTGTGGCGGTGACAGATTGTTGCAAAGCAGTTTTTTACAACAACTTAATAGTTGTTTAATTATTTTTACTGACAATACGGTTTGTGTTGTTCTTTGACGTTTTCTAAAACAATTTAAATTTATATCGATGTTAATTAAGTTATTAACTTCCTTGCTATAATCTTTTGTCCTGTATTTCTTTAATTAAATTCTTCTTCACTTATACTATATTTACACGTTAATTTATAGGAGGGGAAACGGTAAAATAATGCTATATCCACATTGCTTTTTACTGCTAGCGTTTTTTATGTTTTCTGAAAAACAATTACTTATCACTCATGTCCTGTATTCCTCAGTAGAGAAATATATATGTATGTATAAATATTTTCGAGTTAATTATCTGTCCTATATTTCTGTAAGTAAAGTGGTCTTTCTATAAATAAAGTGAAGAAATTAATTTAAAAGTTATACGTTAATACAAAATATGTAAAAAACATTTTGTGAATAGCTTTCTTTGAGTACCAAATTTTCTGGCCTATCTTTTATAAATAAAGTCGTCTTCGCTACTAATTACAAGAACAAGTATATTATTCATTAAAAATGTATAATCTTATCTTATTTTAGTAGAAGAATGTATCTATCTATCTACTATTATTATTTTGTTGTGAAGATTCACATTTTATTATACGTAATAATAAATTAATAAATGATCTTTGTAATCCTTTTAAGTTATTTTAAGACCAAAGATATTTATTACATATTTTTAATCACTAACACATATGTATAATAAATATTTATGTATATCGGAGAGATTGTGTGAAGTAAGCCCATCTGACGTCACGATTGATGACTTGACGACTCATGTTCAGATATTCCAAAGAAAACTTTAAGAATACTCGTACTTGATCATCTTCGTATATTGCTTGGGCAGCGTAACATTGTTGTAGAGAGATCCGAACTGTGCGACGGCTTGAATGAGAATGATAATTAACTGCGGGCGCTCGGACTTTTATAACAAAATTGGGTGGCGGTACATAACCTTCTATGATCGATAAAACATTTTTAACATTTCTAGATCCGGCTAAAAACGACTAATTTAACATTCAAACAATTTTCAATCATTACACTAATTAAAACAATATTTCCGGCAACGTGTTGTCTTAAATATGCGGTTTCGCTCCGACGTATAACAATAATAAAAATTACAAATGTAACATGAAAAAACTTAATACTAATCAAAATAAATGCTTAACCCACACAAACTAAAGGGCGGCCGTGCCGATTCGGCATGGCGTCAAGAACGCCGGTCGCAATACCACGCCGAATAGCAATCGAAAAGTTAAAATAAAGAATTTCCAATTCACGGATATATTCAACCACTGGGCGATTAGTAGTAAAAAATATGTACAATAGCAAACATATGAATACCTTCGCACGAATACACATGTCCCAAGAGGTTTGAAGCGAAATGTGGAACGCGACCATTAAAACACAAATGTGGGTTGTATCTAATAGCTGCAGGAGGTACTTTGTATTACGCCGAGCAAAGGTCAGAGAGGAGGCGTTTCTGTGTAATTTAACGCTCAAACAACACCTTTACAACGACGTTTGCGATTTACGAACAAGAAAGGTGAAAATGTCATGGTTTTGTGTTCGAACGAAAGGTTTTGAAAACATACATTTTATTATGTACCAGGTACCCACGAATTTATATTGTCGATTTTGAACCAGTTGCATGACTCTTGCCCATGGCTAAACTTACCCATGCACCTACGCATGAGCGACCATGATGATACTAGCGACCTGGCCCAGCTTCGCTCGGGTAATAGGGTTTATATATTATTTTTACTTACATTATTTTTATTTCATACATTCATTCAGTCAGTACCTAGTTGCAAAAACTAACAATTAGAAAAATCTTTTTCGAACGACGACTTCTCGCCCAATTTACAAAGAAAAATTAACTTATGTTTACTACTACTAGATTAAGTACTTTTGGAGTTTATCATATACAGACAGACAGACGCTTGGGAAACTTTGTTTTATAATTAGAGATTTCGATACATGAGAGACAGCGACTAATTAATCTATGAAGTGCATAACATCAAAGACTATTTTTGCGGGCTACACTTTGAAGGCGACCATCTCAGTCCTCATGAGTAGCAACGCATCTACGTCCGAGCTTAGATAGGACTTCTGTCGTATTTATGGTTGTACGTGGATGTCTATGGGCTGTGACTACTTAACATCAGGTGGTTTGCAAACTCGTTTGCTACTCTTCTCACTTAAAAAAAAGAGATATGATGTAGATAACACCGAAAACACAATAAAATAGATATTTATAGGCATATTAATAGCTTTAGACTTCCATTGCTAAAGTCTTGGGGAAAATTTTACAAAAATTATCTGTACTTGTAAATTATATCGCAATTGTATCTAAGATACGTTGTATCATATTTTTATAGCTTGTTTATCGTAACTTTATCTAGTAAATCCCTAGTATAACAATAAAGTTGTCATGCATTTCAGATCACACCTTATCTACGTTGAATGGTTACCAGCTCACGTTGTATCTGATAGCGATATAAGGCAATGTATCAGTCAAGGTTTAAAACCAAAGCAACATAAATAAACGGACGCTTGTGTATTTTGTATCTTGTTAAGATTCCGTATCTCAAATGACGGCCACAATTTAATAAAATTGTGGGCGTTATTGATCACTTATCGTTCGAGATGCACGCTTGTTTGCAGTTTCTATTACATAAAATAAATATACTAAATAACAATATATAAAATATAAAACTGTCAACTTGACAGCAAAGGTGGAAGAACTTATAGTTCAACCGGGGAGATACCACTGTCTCGCTCACTATCCGTCGTGAAGTAAATCTTGAGTTTCGGTCGAAGAGATCCGGGTGTCCGCTACACCTGCGCCTGCGAGGTGACCATCTCAGTAATCAAGACGGCAATTTAAAAACTTACGAGATCAGACAGGATTGCAGTCCTCAGCAGTAACGACTTAACATCAAGCCTGCAACCTCGTCTGCTACTCACACATTTAAAAAATCTTATAGATTCAATCCGTATGTGTCTCTTGGCCCCTTTGCTCGGGAATGACTATGACTTGAACCTTTAAAATAATCTCTACAACTATTACTTCTACTACTACTTTCCTGCCATACACAATACCAGTTTTAATTATAACACATAGTTTTATTTTAAACTGTACCATTACATATTTTAAACGCTACTACGAATTTCTAGACATTGACTGTTTGACATTTTATTTTTATTGTGAAACAGTAAGAAACGGGCATGCAGGCCACCTGATGTTAAGTGGTCACTCCAGTCCATGCACAACCACGTCCAATCTCAAATAGAACAGAAGTTCTATTCAAGGATGGACGCGGATGCGTTCCTACTCTTGAGGACT
>DWON01008105.1:0-12375 GCA_018251015.1 Phocides pigmalion okeechobee
CCGCCCTCATGATTCGCCGTAAAGCATTACTTGTGTTTCGGTTGGAGATGCGGACTTGTGATGTGGTTGCCGGCTACACTTTGAAGCGAGACGACCATCCTAGTTCTCAGGAGTAACAATATATCTACGTTCGAGCCCAAATAGGATCATCAGGTGGTTTGCATGCTCGTTTGCTACTCTTCTCACATAAAAAATCTCTCAGATAGATTAAGTAAGCGTCATTTTATACACATGGCCGTCGTCAAACCTTGTCGGATTAGTATGAAAACATCCGATAAACATAAGCCCGTATCTCCAATATTTTTATAGGAACAACGTGGTAGAGTATGTTCCAGGCTATTTCCAGCTATAAGGAAAGATCCATACGTAGCAATAAGATTTAAAAAGATTGCAGTTATGCTCTGTTGCACCAGGTTTTATTATCGGAAACATAGAAATGACTTTTAATACTTTTAGATTTCAATTTAAAACAGGAAAATTGTCTACTTAAATTCAACATTCCAAAAACGTGTTCCTTAAGTTTTGGTAATTTTTCCTACTCTCTAATTATGGAAAAGGTACAGTAATCGCGTTAAATGAATTGAATTTGCAAAGGAATGATTAATATAACTGCAGATTTTCTTTAACGCTTAGAATATTAGATTTAAAGCTTATTCGGCATCGTAAATACATTAGTAAATGGTGCATAGGAATCCAAGCTAAATATGTCCTTGTCAAACTTATTGTTGTTCCATATTTTGGTGTGAGCCTCCCTGCAGAAGATAAATGTCCATTACCAAAGTTTACAATATTTGAGAATGGCATAACTCTTATCGATATATCTTTTGTTTTTTTTTTTTTACAGTAAATTCTATTCACATTAAAATAAAGAATTTGTCTTATCATTTTCGTGATGTCTTTACTATAAATTCAGAGTTGAAATCAATCCAAGATTTCTAACTTGGGATAATAAATTACCACTTACGTAATACAGCTTAACAAGATGTTAAATAAAATAAATAACATATGAATAGATGATATAATAACTGATTTTCATCTAAAATAATCAACAGTTAAATTCAACATTTTTTATAGAAATTTCATCTACTGTTTGATACGCTCACATATAAAATTTCTTTCAAATATATATTTTTTGTATCTATACATTAATTGATGGATATATACTTAACTTACAAAATTACTTAACAAAGAAAATGTTATACACTGTTTTCCACCCTTTGGGGGTGGTTTAGTTCCTTTAAGCTTGAGATGAAAACGGAAATATACTATCCTAAATAAATTTAAAAAATCATTGGTTAATAAATGACTATGTTATGCGGTAACAAACTTAAAAATATACAACCGTATTAAGAACGTCCTGATATTTTAGAAGTCGGTTGAAATTTCTAACTGAAAATACAAAGACTAATAATTTCATTAAGAGCTCCAGGATGGTTTGGAAAAAGTGCAAAAATATCGTGACAGAGTATGGAGTATCTGTATTTCAGGCACGAAACAAAAAAAATAAAGCTAAACGCATACACTGACCTGTTCTAGATATGAAATGGTACCTGGGGACTGAATTGGGTCATGTCGATCACTATTTTTACATCCAGCCAGACATTAGGGAGACAATTACGTTATCACATTGTATCCGAAATATTTTTTGATGATATTGACATAAAAATCGATCGTAAAATGTCAGATAAGTAATGAAATAAAGTCGTTTACATTTCTTACGAAGCTCCTCTGTAACTATTTGATATTTGTGTGTATGTTTTGTACTGTGACCGTATGAAGACAGTCGCTCTTTTCTTAATATGAAAATCTTGACATTAAATTTACTTGGTCGAGCGTGAACTTTCTATATATGTAATAAGTAAAAATGGATTTTATCTGCTAAGGTTGTAAATTTCTCCGATATTGTTTCAGTCGAAAAACGATATCATAAAATTGTAAGACATCTTAGTATTTAGTTTACACATATTTGCTAAAATCGTATTACAATGGGACACATACACTTTTACATCAGGCACTGCGGACCCAGTGAAGAGTACAGCCTAATATATTTATAACCAGCTAACTGATTCCAAATAAGACGAATGTGCGATTGTGAGGCAGATTTTAACTATATATTTCTTTTGTTACAGAAGTCTTCTTACTACGCATATTTGACTCGAAATAAGATAAAAATGGTAAGTATTTTATTAAGAAATATAAATTACTTTCGTTCGTGATTCAGTAATCGGGGCCAATTTTTTAAAGAAAGTTTCTTACCTTAATTCCTTTTTCTAACTTTTGCTGTGGATTCGTTTCGGGAAAATTTGCACTGATTTACTTAAGTCTTGAATGACGTAAACATTCAGATGTGGTCTACTGTATTTACCTTTTTATGCTCATTTAATTTATCTTTGGTTATTTAAATACACCTTCGTCGCTTATTTCAAATCTTTGACAAACTATTAATAATTGCAAAATGTCCCTAATAAATTTGGTATGGTATGGTAAGTAAAAGTTACGTATATACACTATTATTATAATTATAATTGTATTATTACATTATTTATATATTTTGGGAAAACAGGTAATATTTCAGTTAATACTAACAGAAAGACTGGTATGATTTATTAAAAGTTGAAATATCGTAATCCGTTATAAAATTATAAAGGTACTCTAATAAATTCATATGTATGTATTTAGAATTATCAGTTATTTAAGCGAATAAAAATGGAATAGGAAATATAGTAAAGCATCAATGTGTTTGCCATTTTTTTGTGTTCTGAACTTTTGTGTTCTGATTTGATGGGTATGTTACAGGAAAGTTACTGGAGGCAATAAATTTAGTTCTCAATAGTAGCAACGTATCTATGCATACATTGAAATTCTACCAGAGATCATAATCTCTGGTAGAATTTGAATTGAATTTGAAGTTGATTGTCGATTTGTATGGCCGGTACCGATACCTTTTAAAATCGAGTGGCCTGCGGGTTTACTTTTCTATTCTTCTGATATCAAAACCACTGGATGAGAATGAAAAAATATATACAGAAAATGTTTTATATGACTTATCTTTTTTCTGTGATGACATTTGTGTACCTACACATAACATTTTTTACGTCGATGTAAAAATATATCTAAAGAACCTGCGGAAATAGTAAAATTGTAAAACTATTCTCTGATCGGTTCGTACCGTATGTTGACAATTCTAACATGGAAGTTGTTAAAATATAGCTAAAATAAATAAAACTTTTAAATTTAAACTCTGCGTTTTGATGTACGCTTTACTGCACATATCAACACATTTTATGGTACTTCCATTTTAAGTTCGAAACAATCATAAACAAAAATGAAGAGGAATTAATGAATTTCGAAACCCAGTTTTTACCACATACTGTATAATATTACATTTGCAACTATGTACAAACGCAACAATACTTAGTGAGGAGCATTTTTTGCATTTTTGTAGAAATTTGTGTCAATCTTAGTGCTCAACAGTAGTACTAGATTTAAATTAATCGCGGTATACTTCAGATGCAACTTCTGTAATATTTGGAGTTAAACACCGGTGTCCATGAAAAGTAATGACCACACACATCAAATAAACTGTGAACTCCGGATCCCCACATGAAAGGCGTGAATTCTAATTACTAGGCTATCGTTGTATCGAATATAGTACGTGTCAAACGCATGACAAAACCATGTAAACAAATATTGAGTCTCTACGACCGGAAGCTCTAGCGGTCGGCGTTTCCGCTTGTCAATCGCCGTTTACCCGTGACGTTTCTCGATAACTTAAATTATATCATGTCACATTAATCTTGTAACATAATGTAATATGGTATAATATTGTGAATAGACTATATCATAGTATATACATATATGTATAATTCTTCAATACGTGTGTTTGTCATGGAACTCCTCTCAAGCGGCTAGACCAATTTTTTGATTGAGGTCCCTGGATATTTTACACTCATAATTGACCCGGTAGGTGGCGCTGTAAACGGGTTTTAGGATATTTTCTTAATTTTGTTATATTTGTTATATGAGTTTCAGTGTTTCCTATGATGATTTAGATTTACAAATAAACCCGGGGATGATGTTTTTCGTCATTTGATGATAACATGTTGATTAAAGCACACAGGCTCATACAATGCATCAAACGTTAAATACATGAACGAAATGTATTGTAGACTTTTCTACTTTCAGAGCCAAAGAACGTCTGCAGGGCTCACTAGTACAATAATAGGAGCTCTAAATGTAGCCTGCTTGTTTACTTCATATGGAATATATATTTACTCTTTAGTAGTAGCAACGCATCTATGCTATGACCTCAGTGATCAATCGATCCATTTGAGATTAATTGCAGTTTTACTTACCAATCGGGTCTTATTAAGGTAGCTGCATGCTTGTTTGCCACTTCATTATTTAAAAAAAGGTTTATTTCTTATTAACGTCCACCAATAAATAAATAAAAATGTCGGCTTCAAAATATTACATCTATCATAAAAATGTAAAATGAAAATACATGAAATTTCATTTTCCTGTTCACACAAAATGGACTAGTTTCACTCTTTGCTTCGTGTTTCGGAGTTATTGAAGTCACTGAGCTTTCTAGCTGTCATTTCAATTTATATGATTTCTCTATCCGTCACGTATATACTTTAATATTTGATTAATTGCTAATTAATTAAAAAAACCTTGGGAATTTTGCTTTATTGTAACTACGGGTACATTCATCAATACTGCTAGTTAAAAAAGTTTTGCTTATTTTTAACATACAAGTAGCATAAAAGTCCTAAATACATATATTGTGTAAATAATGTCACATGGTTGAGATTAAATTGGGAATCATTTCTTTAAATAAGCAATTTGTCACAGTGATTGAGGTATGACGATATTGATAATAATAATAAAGACTTATTTTAGTCCAATGTTATTTTATGACCAAGAAAATAAAAAGGAAACAATAAGTAGCGAGGAAAATGTTTCAGGCTTTGTTCCTTTACAATAACTCCATAATCCATCAACGCACAATAAAAGTACCGATGGGCACAGTTTACGTCCCAAATGATGTGGATGCGAATAAATTGCACGTGACTGATCGATCTGGTATTTCGCATTTGTTAAATACAATAGGTACTTAATATAAAAGGTTTTCTAAACATGAATATAAGGTATTCATTACAGAATTGTATCATGTTATGAATAGTAAAGTATGATAATAATTAAGAGAACCTTTGTTGATTATTAATATTTTGGATATAACAGCAATTATTGGTGGAATCAAATCTACAAAACTAAATCATTCAATTCTAGTAAAATTACAGCATTATTATAAAATTTTGCAATCATTTATAAGTATATTAATGAAGCTGTCTGGTCGCGGATTAAACACATTAAGTTTGCGCAATTACTGTTTTACGCAAACTCTTAGTAGACAGCACCACTGAAAACAAATGAAAATAAATGGAGGCCACAAAAGGATAACATGACATACTTCACCAAAAAAATTACAGTTGAAAAGATATTCTTTGATTCACTTTAATAAATTCATTAAAGAAGTTAGATTAAAGTTTCGACCAGTCCAGGTGAATGGTGGAAATGTACTAATTATATATAGGACCATACGGTATAGTTGCAATAATTAAATAATTCACCTTGTTCTCCTTTAGTTGCTACAATTTTTAGGGTCCTGTGGGTTCCTTCCAATGTATTTGTATTTTTTTGTAATTATAACTTGTAAATAATGGCATCCAATATTTCGACACCTGTACCCACACCACTGTTACATTTTTAATAAGATTAATTTAATATTCTAGATTCCAATTTTGACAGTTTGTTTACCTCGGTTTTTTGTAAGCGTTAACTAGCGGAATAAAAGTGCTGTAAAGCATCCCATTGTTGAATATCCTATTTAAATTAGCGACATTATCTAAACTACCTTACTATTCTTAATTCATATAATCAGGACAAACCATTTTTCCAGATGTTCAGTTTAAAGGCAAATACTTAGCTCTTCACAGGTGTTCTGCGGTGGGATTTCATGATAGTGATCTAACGCATAAAGAAAGATATAATCTGTGTTTAAAAGGCTTTTCTGCTCCCAACACGCGTTACCCTCATCACTTTGTGTTCGCGAAATACGAATTAAAAATCACAAGACGATTCTTTCAGAACCATCTGCAGTATACAAGATAAAATCAAGTTTGTTTCAAAGAAGAAAGAAAACAAAATGATTACGGATGTATTTACAATAACTTAAAGTCACAAAGGGTCGTAAGAGCTGGGTCTTTTTTCATTATAAAAGAGTAAGAAACGGGCCTGCAGGCCACCTGATGTTAAATGGGCACTGCAGCCCATGGACAACCACGTCCAATCTCAAAGAGAACAGAGGTTCTATTTAAGGATGGACGCGGATGCGTTCCTACTCTTGACGACTAAGATGGTCGCCTCCAATAATGTGTATCCGGCAATCACACCCAGATTTATTTATTTACTAGATGTGCTCACGACTTCGTCGGTATAAATTGAATTGATATATCTTCTTTATTTGTTAATCGATTTCAATGAAAAAAGCACTAAATGTTAAGTGAAGTCCAGCACAATATAATTCGGAAAACTGCATTCAAATCGGATATGCCGTTTCTAATTATGGTCTGATTAGCGTGCACTAACATACATACAAACAGACAAAATGAGAAACATTGTTTTGGGTTCTCTTACATGTATTAATGGATTATGAGGGATGATAAAACTGTTACTGTCCTACTGTGTTTACATACTCTATCTCCTCTCTAGTCTCCCTTAGGATAAGAAGGATAATCTTGGGTCATGACAACCCTGGCTAGGAATGGATTGATAGACTTCAAACAATTTTAAGGACCATATGGGGAACGTTCGTGCATGTGGGTGTCTTGTGATGTTATTCTACTGCATTGAAGAAAGTGACAATGAGTTAAACTTATGTAGTAATAATATGTGAAATTAAGCAACGGCGTGTGCAGCCATGATCTGGATGGGTGACCACTGGGGCAACATTTTATAACCGCTTCCATTCTTCAGTGAGGATAGACCCGAACGAAGATAGAGATAGATAGAGAGCAACAGTAGAAGACATAATGAGGTTATCTTATCTTTATTTTAAAAATGCAAATAATTATTTTTGCACATTTTAGGATCCCGTTTTAGTGAAAGGAATATCACAGTGGGTCCGAAAGGCTGTGAAAATACCCTTCTTCGTAAAATTGACTCCAAATATCACTGACATCGTTAGCATTGCGGTGGCTGCTTATGAAGGTACTTACATATAAGTAGGTCAAATTACGATTTTTTTAATTGTGAAAGAGTAAGAAACGGGTGTGCAGGCCACCTGATGTTAGGTGGTCACTGCAGCCCATGGACAACCACGTCCAATCTCAAATAGAATAGAAGTTCTATTTAAGCACGGACGCAGATGCGTTCCTACTCTTGAGGACTAAGATGGTCGCCTCCAATAATGTGTGTCCAGCAACGACACCTCCCCAACCGAAACACAATATAAAGAACATGTGCTTTACGGCGGGTTATGAGGGTGGCGGTGTGCCGCCCCGGGCGAGCTCTAAAGGCTCTACCACCTTTAAAATTTGCTCCCTTGCCCCCTTTTTCATAAGCCCTTTTAAGGGGATTGATAAGGTAGTGGTAAGAGTCCCTTGTTGGCTAAGTAACAACATTATTAGTATTAAAATAATTCAACAGCGATAAACAAAATAATATTCCTTTATAATTGATTGAAAATGAAAACCGGTGTTAGCTCGCGCGCGTGCATGCATGCGCGTACATGTACGGATGCACATGCATATGCGCATGCGTGTTCTTGTGTGTGAGTATGAGCGTCAATGTGATTTTGTGTTCGTTTGCTTCATTTGAATGTTAATAAAAATGTAAACTGCTAAAATCTCAATATTAGATATGAGACAAGATCAAAATAACACTAATGTTTTATTATTTTTTCATTTAATTATTCAAATACGATTCAAAAGAGAGTCAAACTTCTCTAGTTCTTTATTGTAGGTAACTGAGAACCATGTGCCTATGATATTGATGTTATAAAACCTACAAATGTATTTTGAGATTTTAGACTCAAAACAATGATTTTGTCTTTAGGTGGTGCGGACGGAGTGTCCGCCATCAACACTGTGTCGGGCCTCATGACTGTTAAACCCGATGCTACGCCGTGGCCTGCCGTCGGTGAGTGATAATATTTTGTCTTTTTACTGATAGATATAAGGAAGAAAGAAAAAAGTAACCGGGTCTTTCTGTAGTTGTCTTTTATAGAAATTACGTACTACTTTCTAATTTGTGTCTTCTTGATGATTATTCTTTTTAGAGACTGTCATTTTGTGGAATTATAACATCTAACAATCGGACCTTGTAATATATCATATAGTAAATCAGACCTTTTACGAAGATTATATAATAACAAGATAAATAAAGAATAGAGAGTGTTGAGGTCAATGACCGCAAAATAGAGCGTCATGCCGTTCGTCATAACGCCGCACGAGTCGATCCATTCTACAAGGCGAGATAGAATTGCAAAAAAAATTCTAAGTTTATAATTGTCCCTGATAGGGCGAGAGAAACACACGACGTACGGCGGCGTGTCGGGCAACGCGACACGGCCCATGGCGTTGCGGGCGGTGTCGGCCATCGGGAACAGGCTGCCGGGCTTCCCCGTGCTGGGCATCGGCGGGATCGACTCCGCGGACTCCGCGCTGCAGTTCATCATGTGCGGAGCGCCCGTTGTACAGGTATTACCGGCTACAACACTGCTGTTTAATTCTGGGCGCGACGCGCTTGCGGTTCCTACACACATGAGTTGTACCGACAAATTTATATGGATTACGGGCGAACGAATTTGTTGTGTTTAGATCGAAGCTACGACACTGCGAGAGGAAACAACGTCTGTTTATTCGTAAATGTTTTACGGATATTTTCGGTCTAGAGAAAAGAGCCCCAGTTAGTGCTGCCTCCCGCAATCCCGGCTCGATCTAATATACATAAGCGCGCCGCAGTCAGTGTTAAAGTTTTATTTATTGAGACGCGTTAAGTTATCTCTCTCTCTCTCTCTCTCTTAGCGAGTGCAGATATTATTATTTAAGCTCGTGAAGTTATACATTTATGGACTCGTGGAGTTATTACTCTTTAGGCGCGTGTAGTTATTTCATCATGCCTTTGTGGCATTTATAACTTCATGTTAAATTCTTAGGCCCAAGTTGCATTTATAAATTCGAGGAGTTATAATTCTATAGGCACGTCAAGTTATACGTATTTCGGCTCGTGAAATTATATTTATTTAGGCGCCTGTAGTTATACATCTACAGGCTCGAGTAGTTATTATTCTTTAGACGTGCGAAGTTATGAATCTTAAGGCTCGTGGAGTTATAATTTTTTAGGCGCATGAAGTTATAAACGTATAAAATACAGAGATTTGACATAAAGACAGACAGATAGATAGACAAGCGAAGGGACGTACATACGAAGAAACAGAAACTCGAACAGACAAACAAACAACGTAAACTTTTAATAAAGTTCTGATCAAGATTTAGGTACGGAACTATAAAAAATAAAAATATATAATAATCTCCAGATCTGCAGCGCCGTCCAGAACCAGGACTTTACGGTGGTGGAAGACTACATCACTGGGTTGAAGGCGCTGCTGTACCTGCGGGGGCAGGGGCTGGCCGGCTGGGCGGGGCAGTCGCCGCCCGTCTTCAAACATCAGAAGGGGAAACCAGTGCAGACGCTATATGACGACAGTGGAAAGGTACGTTTTTTTTCGTTTTTATCTTGTCTGATTGGGTGGACTTTTGTAATTGAATTCAAACGTCCTTCCCATTAAGCTGTGCCTAAGGAGCGGCCGTGCTCCGATAGTCTCATTTTCGGAGTTTGTATATATACATGATACTTAGAAAACTTCGATAGCGTGATTCAGGATCGTGTTGCGCCATCTCTTGTCGAGTAGCGGAAAGAAATAAATTTTAAAAGTAACTCACTTTTGCATATCAATAATGGCTATTGTACCATGTTTTTCTAACAAACTTAAAAGTAGAAGTCTTATTTTAATTTACATATGAAAGTGAGTAAATCTAAAGACATTTTCGACTTTTCAATCCGTTATAAACGTATGTATCATTATGTATTGTATATATATTTCGTTTAATACATCAATATGTTCATAGTTTTATACTTGACTCGCCGTTGTACACGCGTTTGGAAACGATTTCTTCTGTCCAATTAACAATAAATGGTATCTGCTGTCTATGTAATCAACTCCAAAAATATAATTCTACAATACTGATAACTAGTACACTGTAATTCAATTAAAATTATACCACCGCCGCCTCATAATCTGCTGTGAAGCAATTCTTGGGTTTCGGTTGGAGATGCGGTTGCCGGCCACTTACAAGCGAGGCGACCATCTTAGTCCTCAAGAATAGGAACACTTCTACTTACGATCTCAGTAAAAAAAAAATGCTATTCTGCGCGAATGCAGCTAGTGTTCTTGGAACCATGCCGCATGCACGGACTCCCTTTAGATTGTTGAGGTTAGAATTTTATTACAATTAGTTTTAAGATTTTCATGATTGTAAATTTATCTTTGTTTTTTGTATTCTATACGCTATTTAACATTGTATTGGATATCCATCAGCTGCCATGGTCACGTAACATTAATTAGATTGCATGCTCATTTGTTACTCTTCCAACTTAAAAAAGCAAAAAATACTCTTCTTTCAGGTGCTAGCCCACTTTGGACCTTACAACAAGAAACGCGAACAACTTCTCCATGATATCAGGCTAAAATCAGACGTATTGGAAGACAATACGGTTCAAAATCATACAACGCTAAACGGCACAAATGGGTATTCAGAAGTTCCCAGGATCAAGGACGTATTAGGCGAGGCGTTGCCCAGGATCGGAACGTACAAACATTTGGACAATACGAAACAAGTTGTAGCGTTAATAGATGATGTGAGTATAAATAAGTACAAATATTAAGGATTATTTGGAAATAACGAACAGACACACATAGTACCTTAACACTTTCCCTGCGGCTACAACACTGTTGTGTAATTCTGGGCGAGACGCGCTTGTGGCTCCTACACACCTGTGTTGTACCGACACATTTGTATGAATTACGGGCGAATTAAAGTGTTGTTTTTACGTCGGCGTTACAAGACTGGGGACGAACATTACGTCTATGTATACGTAGACGATACACAGATGCTAAAAAATACAATATTTTAGTAATTTGTAGACATATCTTCAGTATAATCAAATTAGCTCCAGTTTAGGGCCGCCTCCCGCAATACTGACCCGATCATACATTTCCGCACCGCAGTCAAAGTATTAAATTATTAGCACAACAGAGGAATTACTGAAAAAAACAAGTTGAGTACTCTTGGTCTGAATATTTGTGTGAATTGTCGGAGTATTGTTAGTCTAGAGAAAAGAGCTCTAGTTTTGGGTCGCCTCTCGCAAAGCTGACCCAATCTAATATATGAACGGCGCAGTCAAAGCGTTAAATATATTTTGTACTTCCAGGATATGTGTATTAATTGTGGAAAGTGCTACATGGCCTGTGCGGATTCTGGCTATCAAGCTATTGAGTGAGTAATCATAATCTTATTTTATGTTACAAGAAATAAACGGTACTCACAACTGACAATATTTTTTGTCACTTTAGTATGGAACAAAAATAAGACTAATATCAATATAAGCAGGGCTTTTTCATCTTTTCTTTTTGGGGGCACGCTAATTCTTCATAGTTATAAATCCATATTTTTTTGATAATCTTGAACTGTTTTTTTTTATAAAGGTCACCAAAAATTTTCTTTTTTTTCTTTCAAATTCTTCTATTTTTTCAGTTTTTATGGCAATTTTTCTAGACTTTTTAAATTTCTTTTGAGGACACTTTGCTTACCATCACAAAATAGCCCTGAGTCTAAATACCTATTATGGCACTTCCTACTTGTTTATAATTTGCAGATTTGATCCCGAGACGCACATACCCCACGTCACGGACGACTGCACCGGTTGCAACTTGTGTTTGTCGGTTTGCCCCATTATCGATTGCATTTCGTAAGTATGATCCAGTTTAATAGTTCCCTTGGAGCCCACTACCATTTCTTAACACTTTCCCTGCGACTACAACACTGCTGTGTAATTCTTGGTGCGACGCGCGGCTCCTACACACCTGTGTTGAAGCGACAAATTTGTATGGATTACGGGAGAACTAAAGTGTTGTTTTTACGTCGGCGCTACAAGATTGGGGGCGGACATTGGTCTGTGTATTCGTAGATAATACACAGATGCTAAAATATACAATATTACAGTAATTTGTCCAGTTTAGGGTCGCCT
>DWON01008106.1:0-12374 GCA_018251015.1 Phocides pigmalion okeechobee
TATAAAATAACCTAATCCCTAACAATCCAATGTCAATGCTGAGGTTGAAGGAATCTTATGTATTCCTTTACATATTTATATCTTAATTGTATTACCTGTTAAAAATAACAGACGTTACAAAAGCGAACTTTATTATCTACCATTCAACTCTGGATGGATTTTGAGAAAGATGTAGCAAGTGCTTAAATGAACAATGATGAAGTTAAAATCAAAATAGTAATAACAAATACATTGAATAGTAATAATATATACTATATTATATAATAACATAATAGGTATTCTAATATTCAATCATATTTGAGCTTTGAAGTTATAGAATTTGTAAGTTGGTAGAATTTTTTTGATTCAACAGCGGAGAATTCCACCGCTGCTTTCATATTCGACCGTAAACCAGATCTTATGTTTTATGAATATTTTCTAGATTTATAAGCGAGGTAACTTGTTAGTTCTCAGGTGTTGCAAAGGTTCTACGTGTAAGCTCAGAAAAACTTCAGTCTTACTTGAAGTTGGATGTGGATGTCCATGGGCTACACCGTTACGGTAATGTCAAATGACCCGCACGCTCGTTTACTACTCATCTAACAAAATAAACCTAAGTCATAAACAAAAATGAAAAAGAAAATGTTGGTAATATTTTACTTTGTATTCCGAGCGAAGAAAAACGAAAGATAAAATATTTCCGTAAAAAGACGATTTCGTAGGCTGCATAATTCTACGTCACAACAGAACAATGTGCTCATAACAGGAGTTTTGACATTGTTATGGAGAATGACGCGGAAATGTGAATTTACGGGCCTTTTCCACCCCCAACGCAAAATGAGTTCCCGACTCGAAATGTTACTAACAGTGCTCTATTTCGCGTTGCTTACATTATGAACATTTGTGCCACGGAATGACCCCTATTATTTTTTACAGCGTCCCCTCTAAACTTTACTTTGATTCAGTTAAATTAAAATGGATTGCTTTGTGAAAATTTTACTCAAAACATTTGAAATGTCGCTTATGTAAAACAAGTACTCTGTGTTAGCCTTTTCAACGTTTATAAGTTTATTCGTAATTTATGTACTTTAACATTATTATTATTATGTATAAACCATCCATGGCTACATACAGCCACAACAGCGCTACAAACCCCTAATATCCCTTAAAACAGCCATATAACTGTAGTGTTCTATTTTAATTTCTCTGAACGACTTCAAATAAGACTCCTGTTCTACATAAAAATTGATAACAGATTTCCAAGTCGGGATCGACCACTTCACCTTAAAGGCACTTTCGTTTCCTACTTTAACTCCAAATAAAGATGTTATAGTTCCTTTACTAATTAACGCAAATTGATGAGAAAATATGTTTTTCTAATGTTTAATGAAGATGTGTTTTAAATCTACGCCTTTTCTTATTTTTTCTGAATACAAAATTAATATTAGACTAAAGAAAAGATTCATTTTTACGTGAACTTTAAGACCTTGATTGCCATGTTACGGATGACCAACTTTGGTTAAATACGTACCCCTTTTGTTGAATAATTTCTTCTTTAAAATGGTTACGCTTATAATGTTTTTATTACTTTTTAATGAAGTTTTAGTAAAAAATGAATGCAACTGTTTTATTTAAAAGATTTAATCATCTCATTGTCAGACAACGTCAGACTTAATAATTTTTTTAACAAAAATGCCTATATTGCTCGAAATAACTAAATTATTCTCGTTTGAACTCTCTTCACTTGAACATTGTAGAGGCAGCTCCAAGTGGAGGCAACCCTAGCGATGAAAACCCGGGGTCTCAAATTAACCGCGTGTTAAAACCCTCGCACGCACCTTTGATTTTTCGAACTTATGTCCTTATTAAAAAAATATTGTAACTTGCTTTAAGCGTGACTTAAAACTTCGGAAATAAGTCATGCTTAAAATGCATATGCTTTCGGAAAATAAGTTATCAAAATGTGTAAATAACCCGCACTTACTTTTTCATTTCGAGAAGAACTACCGAGCCGACAAGTCGACATTAGTAAATTAACTATAAACTCACAGATTTTCCACGTCCCGCATTTCCGAGATATTTTTCATTCACCTAAATGATGTACTGCCCTTGACATTTATAGTCCAAAAAAATACAAATCCCAATAACGGCTAAAATATGCTCTGTTGGATACAAAAATAATTTCGCACAATCCCGAATGAAACGAGGAAAGGCAACAAAAAGTAGTTCTCGTGTTTTTATTCTATTGCGGCCGCGGCAAAATGTACAAATGTTCTTTATCGTAATTGCCAACGGCCGGCTTTGTTTGTTTTCAATCACAAAATGTACGTTCGACTGTGTATCGCGAATCCTATGCCGGATTAGGCTTACGTTGATCAAACATATATTGATAAAATACCTGGGTAATGTTCGATCTCTATAACGTATTGTTTAAATTTCATTCACCGATTCCGATTTCAAATCATCCACACACACACACACAAACACACACACACACATATACTCGTATATATTATACATATGTATGTGTGTGTTTATAACTCTATATATAGAGTAATAAACGGGCATGCAAGCCACCTGATGTTGAGTATGGATATTGAGTATGGACGCGGATGCATCCTATTCTTGAGGACTAAGATGGTCGCCTCCAACAATGTGTATCCGGCAACCACACCTCTCCAACCGAAGCACAATACATGAAGAACATGTTGCTTTACGGCGGGTTGAATAATGTAAGTATGAAACGTAATGTATTAAGATAAGATATTATAGCCTATATACATATATAGCTAATTAATATCTTGCGGAAACTCACATTGCTTCATCTGATCCCAAACTAAGCAGAGCGTTTATATGGCAACCAGACAATTGCTAAACATACATATAGATATATGTGTAAACATACTTTAATAGATATTTTTTCACAAAACATAATCGTTACACAAATATTTCCGTTGGGTATGAATGAAACTCTAGCTGTCATTACTAATGGTACTTGTACTAGTGGTACTCAACTGTGTATATGACCTACTTAGAATTAGAAGATCACTTATGTCATTTCCGGTACAGTTCTAGTTTTACTGTTAGATTAGTAACTTAATAATCAAGTTAAGGAGTACTGAAATAATGAAATTGCCGTCGATATTAACTGAAATGCCTATATACATGAAAACAATTGCAACGATTTATTTATGTAAGAAAACAAACAGGTTGTACAAACCCTCTAATTTAAGTTTTAAGAGATAGCAGGAGCTGGACCTTCACATACAACTTCACGCAGGACTTAGGAGTAAAATGGCCAAATTGTTTGTAAGTGCACACAATAAACATATTTATTCAACTGAAAAAAAACAATTGCATTACAAAGGATTACGAGAGCGCCAGTTAACACTTCCCCGACCGAACTACAGTCCTATCAATATTTTAATACAGTGATCACTGAAAAGCCCAACTAGCAAATCAATCGTAACCGATAATCAAAATTGTCGATGTAATGAAAATTGAGTGGATCATCACAATTATTTTAAGTGTCGAAATGACAAGTATCAAAATTAAATTTTATAGTAGAGTAGACGGAATAAACCACAAATGTTTATATAACTTTTAGCCACTATTTCATGACGATGTAACGCCCGATAACTACAATTCGAAAAGTGATAGCTGTTCATCAAACTGCGGAATTTGTGGTTCCGCTTTGTGATATTGTATCATTCCAGTATATAATAACAATCCCCGATTAATTTTCACTCCCCATTTTGCACTTACGTATAGTTACATAGCGTTATTTAGTCTCAGAAATTTATACTTAACTTTCCGGTAATAGAAGTAGCTAATGACTTTAGTTCTCCTACCTCCAATGTAACAAACAATATTACCCCATTTATTGGAAGTGTTGAAACAGACTTCCCACTTCGACAGCCAAGAAATTAATCAAAAGCGTGATAAGTATAAGATCGGACATTACTCTTTTACTTATACAGAACTAACGCTTTTAACTTTCATTCATAGATCAGACATTCTTGCATTGCCAAAGCCCAAGGCAATGTAGATGGCTAGATAGCGAACAGTTCTGAAGATCAATAAAAGAAAATTATACCATTTGGGTTGGCAATTGTCGGAGGCGGGCGCAATAATCATAAAATTGGCTTGTAACGCCACGGTCTCATGTTAAGGGCCCGGATGTCGTTATCTTTATAGATCCAAGATAGCTTTAGCACGTTTCAACTTAACATGGCCACTAGTTTTGTAATTAAACTGAAACTCGTAAAGTTTATGGTATCGTGATAGATATTTGATGTATAAACTATAGTTCAACGAGAAAGTACCAACGCCTTTCTTATAATCTACTTGAACGCAACTCTTCTGCGATCGTTGAAAGAATTGTTTACAGCTAAATTTACAAGTAACACTACCATTTATTTCTCAGGACTACCAACACAGATACTTTAAATCAGTCTTTGTGAAAAGTTTAATTACGTAATAACATTATAGATGTCTCTAAAAAAGTAGGAGACTAGTATGCAGTCTACCTGTTAGTAATTGTTCACGAATATCGACATGTGTAATCAACTCTATATAAATAGAACAGGAAACTTGTCAGCCTTATAAATTGTTTTACATTTATACATTCATAACTGACAGCAATTTCCCATTTCTTTTGAAACGAAAGAATTGCTTTACGCTACACATGTAGCGATTCATGTTGACTGGTAGGGAATGCTTCAAGCAATAAGTCCGACTTTTGTACCACATTTTTGTATTTGATAAAATTATTAAATAGATAAATAAATGATTGATGTATAAACTATATTTAGATAGTTTCAAGACTTTCATTATTGTAATTAAAATAGAAAATAAAATATTTCAAAACATAGATGAATAAATTAATGATTAGTTAAATTAAAGAATGATCGAATAAATGAACGAATTATGTTATAAATTAATGAATGAATGAAATGAATATTAAATTAATTCATGAATGATCGAATGAATGAATGAAAGACTGAGTGAAAAAAATACCTTATTTCTATGATACTGCTATACTATGATTCTAAAAGGATATTATAGCAATTTTAGTAGGTAAGAACATTTCCGCATTACACCTAAAGACCTACCCCACTGTGGTTTAGTAAGCAAGTTACTCTAAGGATAAAACAAAGCCACGAGGCTCCTTGTTTCTATGATAATAATATGTTAGATACCTAAAGTAATCCCTAGAGGGTGACTTATAGTAGCACTCAGGGTTACGGAGTTAAGCTACTCTATTGCGGTCTACTAAAGAGCTAGCTCGGAAACTAAGACAAGGGCGGAAGGGTTTATTTTGAATATGGGAGGAGTGGCAACGAGTCTGCATTTCATCTTATATTCAATATTAGCTGCAGCCCATGGCACATCTACGTACAACCACAAACACGACTAACTCGAACGTAGATATGTTTCTACTCTTGAGGACTAAGATGGCCGCCTCGCTTCAAACAGTAGCCGTCAACCACACCTCTCCAATTGAATCACAAGTATTGCTTTATGACGTATTAGGAGGGCAGCGATGGTACCTCCCCGGTCAAACCATAGTTCTTCCACCCCTCAATATACAGAAAAAGAAAATATTATTCTGGAATTACATCTTATTTACTCTTGGACTAAACTCCACGTTACTTTTCCACAATCGGGTCTTAATAATTTACTCCAATTCAATTCGAAGTAAATATCTACGAACTGACACGAACAATATATCGGTAGGAATTGTGGGCGTGAGTCATTATTCGCATGGTTAATGCGATTTCCCGTTTAGTGATACGACAAATCTACGTTAATTACTGCATACCCAACGTAGATACGTATTGTAAATTAGTCCAATCAGACTTAATGTGTATCTAAATTGTAGATAATGTAGCATTACAAAGTGGACCAATTCGTTAATGTTATGTACATACTCGTATGGGAATTTCTGATTTTATATCAGAAGAATAGTACAGGAGCATGCAAGCAACCTGATGTTAAGTAGTTGCTACAGCCTATAGACATCTACATCCAACTTTAAACAAGACTGAAGTCCTATTTGAACTATAACCGCGTTAAGGACTAAGATTATCGCCTCACTTGTAAGTGTAGTCGGCAACCGCATCTCTTAAACTGAAACACAAGACATAGAAAGAGAGAGAGAGAGAGAGAGAGAGAGAGAGAGAGAGAGAGAGAGACGGAGAGAGAGAGAGAGAGAGAGACGGAGCGAGAGAGGGAACGAGAGACGGAGCGAGAGAGAACGAGAGAGAGAGAGGGAGAGGGGGGGGAGCGAGAGAGAACGAGAGAGAGAGAGAGGGAGAGGGGGGGAGCGAGAGAGAGAAGTTGCTTAAAGGCAGAATGAAGGCAGTTGTGGTACTTGCCCGGCAAAACTGTGGTTCAAGCAATGGGTAAAATTCTTCTTAATTTTCGAAATATAGTGGCCTACTCGGATAGATTTATTTCCAAAAATCGTTTAAATCTATCAACTTGTAATTAAATCGTAGGTAAAAAGGTAGATAAGGTACTTAACCCTTGTCAGTGTAAGAGGAAACCTGTTTACTGTATTGAGGTATTAATGGGTTGACACCAGAACGGATTAACGGAATTACACAAATTTTAAGCTAAGTATTACACACGCGTTACACGAATTTTAAATTAAGGATTTTATTATTTACAATAATGAAAATCTTAAAACTAATTATAATAAAAACCTAACCTAAACAATCTAAAGGGAGTCCGTGCCTATACGGCATGTTTCCAAGAACACTTGCTGAATTCCCGCGTTGAATAGCAATCGTAATTCTCTGCAAATATATCGGAGACATCTATAGTACGGGATTTGCATTGATAAACGAGGCGCAAGCGTTATCGGGGATAGATGGCGCTACGACAGAGTCTAGGTGGTGCTGTGCGCGGCGGAGTCGCTTAGTGAACGGCAAGCTGCTGTGCGAACAACACGTCTAGGAACTGTCTCACGTCTCGTTCTTATCATAGTTCTTTAAAATGGTGATTTGTGAATAATAAATCGGTTGAGTGACTTTCATTTCTTTGTTAGTTGCCCGTATACCCACAGTTTGCCTACAAATAATGTCTGAAGATGAAGATACCCATAATTATCGACCACTTGACTCCGATATGTAGATATTTTCATGTTAAATCGAAATTTTCTATTAATGGGTATTGCAAATGATGATAATTTCGATATTAAAGCTGAACCAAAACTATCTACAGAGAATCCATGCCCATGTTGAATTAGGATAAAACGCTGATCGGATTCTTCTCCAGAATAGCTATTATAAATCTCTGCGCAAGAGATGAAATAGCACTCTTGTCACCAGCGTCAATCGACCATAAATGTTATTATTTTTGCTATGTTGATAAGGCTTTAGTTAAGGCATTTAACTTAAAAAGTAATGTGTGTATCTCTACCTCTAGATGTGACACTTATTTCAATTTAAAGTCGGTGACAGATTTTCATAAACAAACAGTTCAAACACAAATATATGTTCGTTGATTACGTTAATTAAATTAAAAAATAATACTCTGTACCGACTTAGATTAACGGTTCTTGATTACCAATATTTTCAGTTTAGCCGTGACCACGACCCATGTAACTGGTTTGTATTATTAACAAACAAAAATCTAAAATTGTTAATTGTGATTTACCGTAAAATGTCAAAATCCCGTGATGATATTAATTTAAATAAAGCTTAGTAACATTTTCCCTGCGGCACTGAAATAATTAGATAGAGTCGGCGATGCGAGAGGCAACACTAAACTGGAGCTGATCTCTACACTGGAGATGCGCTGACAATTCACAGAAATATTGTATATTTTTTCGCAGTCTGCTTGCATACATGCAGTCAACATAAACACAGCATTTGTGCACAAGCCGCAAGCGCGCTACCAAGTAATACACGGCAGTTGTTTTCCACAGGGAAAGTGTTAAAACGTAATATTGTTTAAATAAATCCGGCTCGAAGGACCATTTATGTTTTAGGGTGTCCGTTCCCAAAATAATGGCGTATATAGACAGAATGATCGACATACAACTAGCCTTCGGTTATGATGTTGGGAAGGTAACGATAATATTTTTAACAGAAACTTTGAAAGGTGGGAGAACTATAGTTCGACCGGGGAGGTACCACCGCCGCCCTCATAATCCGCCTTATACTTGTGTTTCGGTTGGAGAGGTGCGTTTGCCGGCTACACTTTGAAGCGAGGCGACCTTCTTAGTCCTTAAGAGTAGCGACGTATCTACATTAAAGCTCAGATTGAATTTCGGTCGTGTTGCACATGGATTTGTTTGGGCTGCAACTACTTAACATTAGTTGGTTTGCATGCTCGTTTGCTACTCTTCTAACATAATAAAACTTGTAATAATAATTTGCTTTGACCATTCTGTTGGAGTTTAGGTCTTTACTTTGACTGCAGTGCGCATATATTGCACAAGTCAGCGTTGTGGGAGGCGGCCCTAAACTGGAGCTATTTTGTTTAGACTGGAGGTGTGTCGTAAATTCACAGGAATGTTATATTTCTTAGCATCCGTATAATACTTACACACAAACACAAAATCTTAATAATTGCTTCACTTTACAAGTGGATTTAGCGGTGGTACCTCCCCGAACTCAATCCAAGTCCACATCTTCCAGGGATTTGTGACGGGCGAGCAGGAAGTATGTAATTTACTGCCTCAACTAGTCGACAACATGCTTATTCAAGAGAATCTTAACGCTGTGTTGGAAGCTGACAGGTAAAATGCTTAGTATTTTCTTGATTCTAGACTGCGGCGCTCATATCGGGTTAGCGTTTCGGGAGGCGGCACAAAACTGGAGCTGATTTTAGACTGAAAATGCGCCGAAAATTCACTAAAATATAGTATTTTGTAGCATCTGTGTATCATCTATAATAAACAAACGTAAGGCACCGCCGTAAACGCTACACATTTCTTTGCCCGTAATCGATACAAATTTGTACATAAAACACAGGTGTGTACAATTCACAAATGTTGCGCCAAGTGAGGCAACAGCAATAGTGTACCACAGGACAAGTGTTAAAATCAGATGACATGTACGTAGCTAATTATCTCCTGAAGAAACGTTCTACCATTCTATGTTCTTCAGGCTAACAGTTACCCGTCAGCTGGGCCTTCTCCAACGGGATAGGCCTTGGACAGCGATCACGGTGAAGACCAGACAAGCCACCACGTCTACGTTAAATATTATGTTGTTGGATGCGATGCAACTGAAGGAAGAAGGTGAATTATTTATTTATCACCTTGACTGTGGCCATCACATTTATAATAGTCAGCGTTGCGACCGGCGACAAAAGACTGGAGAAGTTTTCTCTACACTGAAGAACTGCGAATAAACAGCTTTGTCTTCGCTGTAACCTTGGAATGCCTATGTAAACACAAAGCTTGTCTTTGCCCTTGAATTTGTACAGATTTTTATTTACACAACTGTATCGTGCAATCCGCAGTTAAATTGTTATACACAAGGCTTTTTGTAACTTACATATAATAAAAAATGCAGAGGCCAACTAAAATTACACACTATTGGAGGCCACCATGTTAGTCCTCAAGAGTAGGAACGCATCCGTGTCCATCCTTAAATAGAACTTCTGTTATATTTGAGATTGGACGCGGTTGTCCATGGGCTGCAGTGACCACTTAACACCAGGTGGCCTGCATGCCGGTCTCTTACCCTTTCGCAATAAAAAAAATACACAAAAAATATTCCGACAAACCACCATGACTGTGTCTGTCACTGTGATCGTGACTTTGACAGTGACTGTTACTGTGATTGTGTGCGCGAGCGTGAGTAAAACTTATTTTCACGATTTTTTGTTAATTTAATTAATTTTCATAGGTTTTCTAGATGAAATGGAGTACAAATCACTAGTGAACGCTATCCAGGAAAAAGTTCAGTTGTGCCGTCATAAGGGGAGCCTAGTGGCGCCCTCTTCTCCGGAGGTACAGCCACCGTGGAATCTTTTGATACATTTGTTAGCTGCAATGTTAAAAGTATTAGACTTAGACTAGGTTTAGACTAGCGTTAGCACTCTGTTTTACCTGCTGAAATTAAGCTTAAGTACAATTTATTTCAGCAGCTATAAAATGTATAGCAATACTAAATCTAGGATATAATAAGAATGAAACATCAATATGTCTGTGCATCGCATATAAAGAAAAGTGAAGGATTTTATTTGTATAATACCTATATTTGCTAAAATTACAGTTTTGGTGAACTGATAAGTAATAAAATTTTCTATTAGTTATTTTTTTGTCTGTCGGACTGTTTATCTATCGGTTTGTCTGTGTTTAATATGGCGTTAAACCAAAATTGCTGATAGTTTGAGGCATGTAACACTTTCCCTGCGGTTACAACACTGCTGTGTAATTCTGGGTTGTACGGACAAATTTGTATGGATTACATGGATGGAGTATGGGCGAACAAAAGTGCTGTTTTTACGTCGGCGCTACAAGACTAGGGGCGAACATTACGTCTGTGTATTCGTAGATGATACACAGATGCTAAAAAGTACAATAATTCAGTAATTTGTCGGCGTATCTTCAGTATCAAATAAGCTTCAGTTTAGGGCCGCCTTCTGCAATACTGACCTGACCATATCTGCGCCGCAGTCATAGTGTTAACATGTATCCGTAGTTAATAGTAAAGATCATTTATCATCATCAATCCACATTAGTCCACTGCTAGACATACCTCTCTGCCTCCGCTGGGGTCACTGAGCTTTATCTATGGTTCCTCGCATCTGGTTGATTCCCGCTGCCCGTTACAGATAGTAGAAATAAAGATACTCAATTATAATTATTTTTCAGACTCAGTTACGTTCAATATCTTGGCTTCAAAACAATCAAAGGGTTGCCGACTTCTTCATAGAGAACTCTGAAATACTTAATTATAATTACAACGACATATTGATCTCACGAGGTTTGTGTCAACCCTAACGTACTACATTTCTGTTAAGTTGTAGGCGATGTCACATATTTTTGACAGATGGTAGAATATAATAGAATAAAATAGAATATACTTTATTGCATACCAAGAAATAGGATACAAACATTTACAAAATTTCACAACAACACAATAGGCGGACTTATCGCTTAGGCAGCGATCTCTTCTAGCCAACCTAAACTGGTAAAACTTGTTTTCAATTGGGGAGGTACCATCTCTACCCTTATAATCTGCCGTGAAGCAAATTCTTGTTTCAACCGAGGTGCGATTTCCAACTACACCTAAAAACAATGCGACCATCGTCCTTAAGAGTAGAAATGCATTTGTGATCAACTTCATTTAACACTTTAACTGCGGCGTTTATACATTACATCGATCAGCGCTGCGGGAGGCGGCACTAAATTGGAGCTGTATTTTTTAAACTGAAGATGCGCTTCACTGAAACATTGTATTTTTTAGTATCTGTGTAGCATCTATAAATATGCCGACTTTGTTTCCGCTTGAAGTCTTGTACCGTCGACGTAAAAGCACGTATGTTTGCCCGTAATCTATACAGATTTGTTTGTACATAACAGACGTGTGCAAGCGCGTTGCATCAAGGAATAGAGAGCAATGTTGTACGAAGCGAATGCGTTAAGACTCTGGATTTCAATTTACAATCGCTTACAGAGATATGGTAACAACTTACCATCACCCAGGCTACACTTAGAAGCAAGGCTCTCAATCTCAATCTCAATCGCAATCTCATATAGCTCAGATAGAACTCCAGTCTTCTTTGAGTTGCTGTGGTTGTCCATGGGCTGCAGCGACTACTTAACATCAGGTGGCCTGCACGCTCGTTGAATGACGTATGTTAACTTTAGATGGTCTGTATCGTCTTGTCCTACTGCCCTCACATAAAAACCATCAAAACTGTGATCTCGTGCTCTTATCTCCATGTCTTCATCAGGTGACGAACCTAAAGGTCTATACATACTGGTCTCAGGACTTCTTGAAGCAACGTACACGCCACCTGACGGGGATATCGACGAAGCCATACCTAATTATGAGTTCCTCACTGACCTGAAGTTCTCTGAACCGAGCCAGGATTACATAGTATCCGGGAATGCTATTGGCGTGCTAGGGGTAAGTTCTTCATTATTAACCCTTGGGTAAAAATCTAGTTCCATTACTCTCCGCAACTAAGTCAGTCCACAGGAGTAACGACGCATCTTTGAAGAACTTTTGGCAGGACATTAGTCTGTTTTTTATGTTTTTTATGTGAGAAGAGTAGCAAATGAGCATGCAAACCACTTAAGTAGTTGTAGCCCATAGACATCCAAGTACAACCACACACACGACTGAAATCCTATCTGAGCTCGAACGTAGATACGTTACTACTCCTGAGGACTAAGATGTTCGCCTCGCTTCAAAGTGTAG
>DWON01008107.1:0-12369 GCA_018251015.1 Phocides pigmalion okeechobee
CGCCCGGGGCGGCACCACCGCCACCCTCATAACCCGCCGTAAAGCAACATGTTTTACATGTATTGTGTTTCGGTTGGCAAGGTGTGGTTGCCAGATATACATTATAGGAGGCGACCATCTTAGTCCGCAAGAGTAGGAACACGTCCGTGTCCATCCTTAAATAGAACTTCTGTTCTACTTGAGATTGCACGTGGTTGTCCATGGACTACAGTGACCACTTAACATCAGGTGGACTGCATGCCCGTTTCTTACTCTTTCACAATAAAAAAAAATAATATTACGTCGCCCAAGTCATCATTACATAATGTAACTCTAGGTAAATTAAAATTACTTCGCTCCGAATTTCGTTACATAATGTAACTAAGTGAATTACAATTACTTCATCCCAGTTTCCTTTACATTATGTAACTGTAGCGATACACCAAAACCAAACAAAGTACTTCGCTTCCATGCTTTCGAAGTTCGTACAACTTGCTAATTTGCGGCCTAAATATTTACATAGCAAGTCCAGTTTAAAAGCAATTTAGATAACGTACAATCAATTACTGATTCACACGACGATACTTGGTAACTGACTTAGGAGTTTCGCAGAATCGACAGTAAAATTGAATTATTAACTGTAGATAGTAACTTTACTTAAAATACTTATCTTTACCAAATTCAAAAATGGAATTAGGCAGATGGTAGAACAAAAGTTCAACCAGGGCGGTACCACTGCCACCCTCATTATCCACTATAAAGTATTTTTGTTTCAATAGCAGAGGCGCGGAGGCTAGCTACACCTAAAATCGAGGCTTTCGCATTCCTTGGGAGTAGCAACGCATACACGATGGCCTTGTGAAGTCCTTAAAAGTAGCAACAATTGGGATTATTATAAATTGAATTAGTTACATATATCTATGGTGAGCAGTGACCACTTATTATCAAGTTGACCATATGATCGATTACATCAATATCATTAAAACAAAATATGACCTCAAACAAGTCGTTTGAAAATTTGAGATGCATATAATATCATTTTACAGACCAATACGGAATACATGGCACTGTATCAATACTATCAATCCCAAGATTGATTTCATTGTAGTTGATTCCATCCTATTCGATTCTAATCGATTCCATTCGATTCTGTAACATACAATTCGATTCTATTCAATTCTACTCAATTCGATTTGATTTAAGAATCTTTAAAACATCATAAATCGTTATGCAATTAAAAATATCCTATATCACTAACTACTGATATTTGAAAGATTTTTACTAACATTACGGAATTTATAAATTATTAGAATATAACGGGTACTCAAGATTAACATTTAAAAGTTTAACTGTGTTAATATTCGAAAAGTTTGAAATTCTAAATATCGCCAGTTAAATAAATAATAGTTAAAAAAAACACGCTTTTATAAGAAATCCAAATCCGCTTTTTTGCATTGCATTTTTTTCTTATTTATACTTTTTAATTGTTTTTTTTTTTATAAAAAAGTGTTTTTTAGTTTTTTTTAAACTATCATTTCTTATTCATTTTTTTCATATTATTGCATTGTCATCGGTCCTTGATACGTGTGCAAAGTTTTCAATTAATCAGATACCTGGAAATTGGTGAAAATTATTTTCAAAGAATCCGTTACATACATACAGACATACATAGACACAACCCAAGCTAATAAAAGCATTTAAAAACATTAATCGTGGGTATCTGCTACTGATACTAAGTCTTATCTTCTCTTAACTCATATCGAATAAATCATATTGTTTCCATAATGTATTACATAAAGGAATTTCATTTATTGCCGAAGTAAAGATAATATAAATCGCTACATATAACAATACAATACAATTTGAAGATCCACTAAATTCGATCCTTATATGGATAAGCTAGATATTACCCAATCTAACAATTTTATTCGTCTGGCACAAACTATGGAGTATACAGAAGTTCCGTTGAACACGACAATTCACTCAATATTTTAGTTGAAATTACCTGTTTGAGACGGCTTCTCCGTAATTTTAAGTTAAAATAACTGCTGCCGTGACTTCACATGTGATTTTAAACTAATATTATCGCGGAATTCATGCGTTTTATTATGTGATACCGGGTACTCACGTTTGACGATTTTTTATTTTTATATGAGAAGTGTAGCAAACGAGCACGCAAACCACCTGATGGTAAGTAGTTGCAGCTAATAGACATCCATGTACAACCACAAACACGACCGAAATCCTATCTGAGCTCGAACATAGATACGTTGCTGCTCCTGAGGACTAAGATGGACGCCTCGCTTGAAAGTGTAGCCGGCAACCGCACCTCTCCAACCGAAACACAAGTAATGCTTTACGGCGAATTATGAGGCCAGCAGTGGTACTTCCCCGGTGGAATTATAGTTTACCCACTTTTAAAGTTTACCACGTTTAATAAAGGTTAACAATAATATTATTAATGTCACTAATATAACTTGATTTTTTGATTTTTGATTGCTGATATTTCGAACTAGTTGCACGCTCGTGGTCACGGAAATGACGGTGGCGGGGAAAACTATTGACAGATGCTAATGGTAGATTAATTCATTTACCCTAAATAGTTTATTTTTCTTTTTTTGGTTCCTTCAAAATCCAATCCAATCAAAAATCTTTAATCGTGAGTATCCGGTATATAGTTAATTGTAAAATTTAGGGTAATAATGTTAGTCTAAAATCGTACATAGGACCTACGACATAACCGTAACAGGACCGTAATATTTTGTTCCATATAATTAGGAACATACATATTTACTAAGCATTGTAATGGCCCATCTGTAACTTCTATATTTTGTGTCCGACATTATCTGCAAGCGAGCTCGTAATTTAGTCTGGATTATGTGTGTAATAAATCGTTGTATTAGCTTTGTTCAACTTTTTATACTTCAATACAATGGCGGTTTTGTATGATTTATTTTGATACGGGAGGTTTATATTTTGATGATGCATTAAGGGCTTCCATATGAGCAATGATAGCTTAATAGATTTTTTTACGTTAAAAGAGTAACAAATAAGCGTGCGCGTCAACTGACGGTATATACGTGGACATAATGTAAGATTACGATTTATTTTTATGTGAGAAGAGTAGCAAACGAGCATGCTAACCACCTGATGTTAAGTAGTCGCAGCCAATAGACATCCATGTACAACCACAAACACGACCGAAATCCTATCTGAGCTCGAACGTAGATACGTCGCTACTCCTGAGGATTAAGATCGCATCGCTTCAAAATGTAGCCGGCAACCGCACCTCTCCAACCGAAGCACCGATTCCCGACTTCGCACAGGTGTATTTACTACAGCACATTACAAATCTTTGAAATTCTCAACTTTTTTCTACTATTTTCATTGGCTCTTTTTTTCGATGGACAACCCCGTGATAATTACCTTCGACTTCAGATGGAAGGTTATGCCAAGCTACAACTGACTTAAAACCTGGCGAGGGTTCTACCGTTTCATCGCGGAGCAGAAAATTGGGAACGCTTTCGGGTAAACGGGGACGTCCTACACCTATTCTATTACTCTTACCCAACGGCACTATCAGCTCTCACTGGATTAGGGGTAGGGATTATTCTGAACTCAAGGGTTCCCCTTTACCTTTACTGTTGTTCAAAAGATTCGAGCACCCCCGGATGGGTCTTTCGGCGATGTTGAGACAAAAAGCGTTCCTCGCTGAACTCATCTCAGGGGCAATCCACGGCACTAATGGCGGCGTGCTGAACATGTACTACGCCATCATCCCCGGACGAGCAAGTGTTGTAACTTAGCCTACTATTGCTAAGTCTATAGCGCTATTTTATTTTACTTAGGTGGATAGTAGATATATTCAAAATTATTTTTTTTTAATCTATTTTTTTTTATTATTTATATCCACTGACAAGATAACACTGAAGCATTTTAATTACAATAATGAAATCACTAATACTCACCGAACCTAACCTAAACAACGTAGAGGGGACCGTGCCCATGCGGCATAGTGCCAAGAACGCTAGCCGCATTCCAGCGTTGAATAACGGTCGTAAGTCTACGCGAGATATGAACTTGCCTTTTGTCAACGGTGTCGTCGATCAAACCTAGGACTAATTATCTGAAATAAAAATTGGCACTCGGATAAACATTTTGTTAACAATTTATTAAACAATAAGATGTATAACTTGTTGTTAAGAACTACTTTGCAACAATCGCCACCATAATGTGTAATGGTATATATTTCAAAGCAGACACTATGAGGATAGGAAAACGTGATGTGATTAAAAATATATACCATTACACATATTAGTACCAACACGTGTTTCGCCCCAAAACGGAGCATCATCAGGGTAAGTGACTTTGCGACGGTTAATCGGTGAGTAATAAGATGTTTCCTCTGTTACAGATGCAAGCAATACAATCTAAGCAACAATATTTATTCAAAACAATATCTACATAATATATACTAAAATACACGAAAATATAATTAATATTCATTATGTTTATTATGTTGTTGTCCTCGTAGACAAACAAATATATCATAATATAAATATCACTTGTATTGCAAATACTAATAATATCACACATATCAGTAATATTTCCAATACCGCTAATATTACTATTATCAGTAAGATTTTAATATCACTTTATATAAGATTATCAATAAAATTTTATTGGTTAAATGCTTTTGGCAATGAATAAATATGACATAATATGAATAAATATAACAATATAAATTTAGTAAGCAGTTGAAACTTCACTGATCTTTGTATTATTCTTAAGTATTATGTTAACCGAATTATATAATCGTTTGTTTCCTAAATAAATAAATAAAAGTAAAAAAAAAAAACAGAATATATTTTTAGTAGTTGCCAAAAATGTCATTATTTAATTAACAGAAACATTAGAGTAATATGGAATTTTTCGAAACTAAATTATATTAATTTTATTAGTATGATTTATAATATAAAAAAATTCGTGTATTTGTATTCGTTAAGTATAATCATGACCAACAATAAATTTAAAGGTGGAAGAAATGTAGTTCGACCTGGAAGGTACCCCCGCCGCCCTCATAATCCGCCGTAGAACAATACTTGTGTTTCGTTTGGAGAGGTGTGGTTGCCGGCTACATTATGAAGTGGGGCAACCATTTTAGTCCTCAGGAGTACCAACGCATCTATGTTCGAGCTCAGATAGGATTTCAGTCATATTTGTGAATGTATATGGATGTCTATGGGCTGCGACTACTTAACATAAGATGATTTGCATACTCTTCTCATATAACAAAAAGTCACCCATGTCATGTATAGGTTAGTAGTAACCTTAACATAAGTCAAACTGCAACCTCGTGCGCTACTTGTAACATAAAAAGAAGACTTCCCTCTAAGCGGATTAACAGTATTGTAATACTTAGATGAAAATCCAGAGAATAAAAAGTATTGCTATGTAAAATTCTTTACGTTACAGCTGATCCTCTATTATCTTGGAATGAGGATAACGTAAGAAAAATCCTGTCGAATAGAATGATTAAATCAGATCAGGAGACAGCTTACAGAAAAAATGCAAGATAAGCAATTTAATCAAACCAAATTTCGTATTGATATTAGGTATCGTATTCCTGGCCCATTTCTTTTTCTTTTGAAAGAGTAGCAAACAAGTGCAAAGGTATTAGATGGTCGCTGGATGGATGTTTAATGGTCGCTGGATACATGTTAGTTGGTTGCTGGATGTATGTTAAATGGATGCTGAATGGATGTTAGTCGGTTGCTGGATGTATGTTAAATGTTCGCTGGATGGATGTTAATTGGTTGCTGGATGGATTTTAATTGGTCGCTGGATAGATGTTAAACGGTCGCTGGATGGATGTCAAATGGTCGTTGCAGCTTATGGACATCTACATGTAACCTTAAACAGGTCTAAAATACTACGTGATATAGTGCGTAGACGCGTTACTATTCATGAGGAGTGAGATGGTTGCCTCATAAGTTGGCAACTATTCCTTTCTAAACACTAGTAAGTTTCACCCTTGAAATGTGCCTGGTGGTGTTACCTTCTCGAATGAACAGAACTTAGGCTCTACCAATTTGCAAAATGAATTGACCTGTAAATTGCATATTTCACTTTAACGTCCATATTGCATTAAATATTACTTTGCATATTACATTGCATATCAAATTGCATATTCATGCATCACTATGTATCGGGTACAAAGGTTTACCGATTTTTAATTTTTTATTTCCGATATTTCAAACCAGTTGTATGGCTCGAGGTCCCGATGAAAATGTAAGTATGGGCAATCAAATGTCAAAAATCTTTAATCGTGAATACCCGGTACATAGTAAAATTAGTAAATTATGCGATAATATTACTTTAAATGTATATAATAAATGTAATATTTAAGGCATGTAATTAAATATTACATTGCATGTTACACTGAATATTACACTACATAGTATTATGACATAAAAATAATACCCAATAATTATCTACACGGCAATGGCAATATAGCATCAGTACCAAACTCAATTTCAATATCAAAAACGAACTAATAATAACGTAAAATTCGCAGACTTTCATGAACGGCTCGGCTTTCGTTCGTATAAATTGTTTCGGATAAAGCCATAAAAATGTATGAGATTAATAACGGTATTATCATGGGCCATCGTTGACACGACTTCTCTGTTGGGATCTTGAGCCCCGAAACATGCGCGGAATAGAAATACGAGGCTCTTGGAATAAACTTGTCACCGTTTAATGTTACAGTGTCAAAGGATAATACCTCCGTGACAATACTCAGATGGCAGGCATTTATTGCGTCCAGTTTCATATTATTCCGGAATTATAAATTAGGGTTGGGTGCTACGACGGTTGAATAAAATGTTCAAATAAATTGAACATTATTATTGTATTATTTTGTCACATAATTGATAATGCATGCTATTGTAATGTTTTCAAACTTCGAACAAGGAGGTTGCGGCATGATTTCATTGTATGATTTGATTATTATGATTATGTTTTGATGGTTTTAAGTTGGCATAAATGTGGAATCTAGTCGTTACTTTATGTAAATTACAAATAATTCAAAGTTCAGTGCATAAAGATGTAGTTAGTGTGGTGTGTATGGAACTAAATAAAACGAAAATGTAGAAAGATTAATCTTCAATTAATCTCTTTAAAAGGTGGTAGAGTTTACATCAGGTGGCCTGCATGCCCGTTTCTTACTCTTTCACAATAAAAAAAAAAGAAATGTAGGCTTATGATTTACTTCGTACTAAGCCTTAAAGGGTCACTAGTAGGTATATAAATGTGTGTATAACGCGAAGGAAAACGTGATAAGGTTATTTTGAATACTATATTATTAATACCGTATAACATTTAAACGGACTTTCCTAAAATAAGTCGTTTCCACGCCCTCAGCAAATTCTCAAAGGACGGAACAGAAAATTCTAACTCGTCTTTGCCGAAGTCGCTGTTGACTTAGGTCCGAATCATAAATTTATTATGTTAACATATGAAAATGATATGCTACGGAGGCTCTCTCAGCGGAATCCTATATTTCCGACGGGTCAGTGTATGCCAATAGGGAATAGGTTTTTGCTATTCATCTTTGGGTTGGTCGAATCCCTTCGTGTTGATCTAACAAACTTCTCGAATGTGATTGTGCTCAGTAAGCAGTTTCACATGAGTGAACTGAATCTGATTTCCATGTCCCATATAATCTAGTTCCTTTATTAAATCTGAATATGAAGTTCCGTCTAGCTTTGAACCTTTGGGCTATTGGATACAAGCGCAAAAAAATTCAAACAATCAGTTTTACATTATTGTCGCTGATGGTAAGAAGAACACTGATTTATATCTCAAGAAAAAAATGCTATCGTTATTCAGCGCAGGAATACTACCAGCTTTCTTGGCACCATACCGCATGAGCACGGACAACCTGTACGTTGTAACCGTTAGACTTTTATTTTATATTTAGTTTAATTAATTATGTGAATAAATTAATATTATATACATGTATCGTAATGAAAAACAATATTTTTTTGTAAAAGTTTAAACTTTGCTTCAGGCATGAGTGTTTATTCAGTTGATAGATAAAATGAGTAAAACTGAGTAGCTGAGTAAAAAAGAAAAGTGATTCACTGACGCAGAGATTAACGCAATGCCGAAATCGCTGAACATAGAATTCTGAAATATTACAGACAGGTTTCTTATATAGGATAAGTGAGCACTAAGAAAGGAAGTTTAAAAATTCAATGCTAAGGAAGAAAAATGGATAATAAAAAATTACTATTAAAATTAATTTTGAAAATTTGCTTTAAATATATAAATAGAGCTGGCTTTATTGGACTGTATTGTAATACCGATTTATACGAGCGAAACCGCGGGCAAAAGCCAGGAGTAAATAAAACTGACCGCCAATCATGTAAATGGAATGCAAATGCAGGCAAACTAAGTGCAAAGACATTTCCAACAAGATGTTGCTAAGTTTAACAGTGCAAGTGTCCCGTCCACTCTGAACTCCATCTAACCATCATAATCACAAATTTGCTGAGAATAACTTTGCTACTATAATAGTGAAGAAATTTACATTATTTATAGAGTATAATTAATGTAGGTTTTGTTTATTTAAACGATTTTAAGTAACGAAAACATTTTATTACAAAGTGGCACAAAAATCTGCCGTATTTCGTTCGTGCCAGGTATACTAGCAAGACGACCATATGTACATATATGCTCTCAAAATTTGCAACGTATCTTACGTACGACGTCATGTATGACTTAAATTTTGTTTGTTGATTGTCAAAAATAATCAGCCTATACATCAGGGTTAGGGGGGTATGTAGATGATGAACGAGCGGACACATGGACGGACGGATGGATGAACGGGTAAACGGGTAAACGGGTGAACGGGTGGACGGGCGCACGAGCGCATGAGTACGCGAGTGGACGAGCGGACGGACGGACGAGCGAACAGGACCCATACATTAAGGACGGGAAAATACGTGGATGACGGACGAGCGGATAGACGGAGGGACGAGTGAACGGGCGGATGGGCGCACAAGCACACGTGTGGACGAGCGAACAGGACCAAAACATCAAGGACCGGGAAATACGTAAATGATAGACGGATAGACGGACGGACGGGCGAACAGGCGCACGGGTGCACCGGTGCACGGGCAAACGGGCGAATATGTCGATAAAAATGGTGGTCAAGTGGACAGACGAAAAAAAGAATAGAGAAAACCTGCATCCAATCCATCGAAACATCTAATGGACGCAAGACTAGATGAACAGACAAACATCGCAAAGACATAAAGATTTCTTTCCTATAAGTTTGGCAAGAGAACCCTAGAAATATATTCCATATATTCATAAGTTTCCTCGGAATTCGGAGCACCCCTAAATTACTGGTTCACGTTCAATCGTAATGTTTGTTGTTGCCTAAACTCGGGACACCGGAATGTTGCCTGTTACCAAAGAATATATTATTAGCTTCTCGTGTCTTGAATCAATTTGAATATTTGTATTGCTTAGCTTCTTTACATTTTGAGCGTAACTCTTATCTTGTAAGAGTATTATGTTATGTTTGGTTAACAGATTTCAAAATATATTTGTCCAAAAAGATTGCTAAAAAATCGTTAATTTCAATACGATATGGAAATAAATAAAATACATTTGCCATTTGGAAAAAAAAACAAGGAAATAAGTATCTCAGGAGAGGCTAAACAATCGTTATATATGGCTCATTTGTCGCAGGCAAAGCCGTTGCTATACTCTCATTTGTAATAAATATTTAAAATTCATGATAAAATATTTTTAAATTTGAGGGTAACAATTTCAAGCTGTCAGGTCTTCGTAAACTGCTCAAATAATGGACTTAAACAGAGCGCGAAAGGGCATCGGAATTAATAACAACGCACTCTGTCCGATGCAATACCTGTAGTAATACTGGATTAACAGAATGACGTGGATACTGGTAACGGATTTTGTTTCGTTTTTGTTCACAAAAACTACAGACTCTTCCGTTACCGAATACTCTTTACTTTTATTGTTTTTTCACAGAACGGTTTCTTGTTTTTCGTTTTATTTTATTCATATTTATTTAAACTTTTTTATTTCAAGCGTTCCAAAATCAAAATGTTAGTAGGTATAAATACCATTAGGTTAAGTTACCGGCATCTCATACTTATATACTTAAGAATTCGATTCCCTAGGACGCACATCAGCTTTTTTGTATTTTTGGTCGTATTAGAAATTAACCAACCACAACAAATTACAAATACAGTTCACTGCTTTCCTTTTTCAGACAGTAATGTTAACGATGAAGGTTATTATGAAATGGACATAAATTTAGACTTTCTCATTAAAACGTGATTCTCTGTAGGAAAATTTGCAAAGAAACGCTCTTTCAAAGTCAACGATGTCAAGGTAAAAACAAGTGATAATTAAATTTTAATCGCCCAAGTTCAAAGTTAAGTTGTCAAAGCTATCCACGAATCCCTAAACGGTCCTAACGTAGATGAAATTTTCATGTCAACAATGGTAGAAAGCAATTGAAAATTAAAACGCAAAAAAGTTTAGCGTGGCCTCGGTGCTAGGAGTTTAGTTTTATCGCAAAAACCCTGTTATCCGCGATTGGATGAAGCTTTGTCTGTCGGAATGGGTGTAATCTATTAAAACAAATGGATGTTCGAACAGATTTCAAATGGAGAGCGATGGGTCCATCGGGTTTTGTCCCGGAGCGATGATGTCGATTTTTAGATCACCTCGCGCGAATTTATATGGTTTTACTTCTACATCTAATAGACTTGATTTTACCTTGCCTCGTCTACGTCTCCAGAGACCCAAGAGCTGGCATGCATTTCGCTCAGTGTATTGGCATAGTTATAAAGAGGAAATGCTGCCAACACCTTGGACGCCGTACCCAAAGCGAGAAATGTTAACTATTTTCTATAGTAATGTTGCTGTTATTATCATTTACATTCGTTTTTGTATATAATACGTTTCTGTTGTATACTTTTTTTTCTTCCTTCGTTCTATTTCCTAAGTTAAACTCCCCTATTATAAACGACATTTGTTTGGAATTAGTATGAAATAAAGAGATAAAGAGTCAAGTAGAAAAAGTAATCAAGTCGGTAATCGAAATTCGACTGAAATTAATTAAATTTTACTATGTACTGGGTACTCAAAATTAACCATTTTCAATTGTTTATGTTTCCCCCATTACGGGGGAAATATAAACAATTGAAAATCGCAACTGGGTCGAAATATTAGCAATTAAAAATCAATAATAATTAGTACCCGGTGCATAGTAAAATGTAATTTCACGATGATGTTAGTTAAAAAAGCGTCCCTTTTCGCTACCCACGATACCCCATTTGCAAAGTTTTCTACATTCCAAAGTGTAGGACAAATATCCTCAAACATTCTCCTCTTCCCCGAATTTTAGCCAAGTACAACCAATTATGCAATATGGATAAGGAATTCGATATATTCGTCGAAACAATATCTTCTTTAAAAAATAAAATTTTAGCACATACGTAGTACTTATATTAATTTAATGTATTTTATTCTATGGACATTTGAATTGATATATTATAATTCAGTATTATTTCATTAATTATTATAAATATTTTCCAATTTTATTATATTCAATTTTATTTTATTTAATTTTAAATTGACATTAGATTTTGTATTTGTATAATTTTACTTTCAGTCAAGTCTATACTTATACTATATTTAACTATTTAAATAACTATATTTAACTATTTAAATTCGTATAAATAATTGTTATTAATAATGCATGATGTGATTACCCATAATTGTGAGAAGAGTCAATGTATCAACTCAGCTACTGTTGAACTGTAAATACTGTTTCTTGTGTCGGTAATCCAATAAATAAAGAAATAACAATACTACTACTAATAAACGAAAATGAATACTAAATAACACATTTAAAACTATACTTGTACCTGGGAAATTTGATACAAAGGAAAGAAAAATATTAAGTATACTGGGAAAGGTTCAGTTAATACGCATTCTGCGCACATCGTAATATGGCCCAATATCATGATGCGAGTGACTGTAATACGTTATTCGCCTCGAGCGGACCCTCGTTACGGGGAGTGTGACTCAAATATCAGTGTAATACTAAACTGATTGTTGTTTCCTATTACTATTGCTGCTCTTGTTTTTCGCGACTAGAATTGTTTTAACTTCTTCTTCTTTCGTGTCGGCATGACTGGTTATTAAAGGGAGGTGCTGTTAAGGAGTTAATTGAAGAGGATTAGTACGGGGTGAGGGTAGTTAGAGGATAAGTGGGAGAAAGTCATGCCGTAGTGGAAAGATTGGTCAATCAGCGTAGGTGGGCGAAGGCTGATT
>DWON01008108.1:0-12368 GCA_018251015.1 Phocides pigmalion okeechobee
GTGTATCCGCAACCGCACCTCTCCAACCAAAATACAAGTAATGCTTCACGGCGGACTATGAGAGCGGCGGTAGTACCTCCCCGGGCGAACTATAGTTCTCCCGCCTTTAAGTATTCTTACCAATTGTGTTTATTACTTTGGTTTTCATAAACGGTATACGACTGTTGTAAATTTCACTTTCGTTACGAGCTTTCGATAATGTTCACAAATTTGTCTAAAGCTTTTTTACTCAAAAATACGCGGAGTTCCTGTGGGGGATTGAAACTGCGTACAGCCGCAAGGAAAGCTCGTTAATTTATCAAGATTGAAGCTTTTAAGCTCCGCAAGGTTCCGTTATTTTTTATATTAATTAGCACATTAACTGTTATGATAAAAATATTTATGCCAAATTTATCTACCGTTGTACAGACAGTTAGACGTCGGGAACGCCTAGCTATGAATAAATTAGATATTAAACTTAAGCGACGGTAGTTTAGAAGGTCTATGCACTTCGGTTATTTTTTCATACATCACACCTCTAGTATGATAAAGACCTAAGTAAGAAATTCATGTTTTACGTAATTTGAAATAAAAATTCGCAACTCCACAAATTTTGTAAGTAACAGAACTTATCGAGTGTATTTTTGGAATTTAAATTGTATATAAATGGTTATGTCATGTTTAATATATTTAATTATATGCTATTAATGTAGAAAAGAAAACAATAAAGTAATTTTATTATAGAACTGGTACTTCGATTGACGCTTCAACTAATTAAAAAGCGTTAATCGCGAGTACCCGTTATATAGTGAAATTAAAAATTCGCATCTACACAAAGTTACAATCCTTAAACATAGATGTCGCTATTTCCAGTATGTGACGACGGAATATGTTCATCTCTTTCTATTTCTCTACGTTATTTCTTTCTTTCTAATGTAACAAACTTGATGATCCATTAGAACTTCACTCTCAGTTCTATCGATTTGAGTCCATTTATCGATTCAAAACACCGCCAAAGAAGTTACGCTTCAAAAAAATGTTTCGTGTATTCAGGTCCAACCAATAGCAGAGCTGTGCGAGCTGTCGCGCAGACGAGCTGCAGACGGTGGCGTTGAAGTTGAACTGTCAGATAGCAACGTGCGAGGCGGCACGCTGAGCCGGTCAGGCAGTCGAAGATTTACCAGCACTCAGGTAAGTGATTACGTGTTTTTGGCTGTCAGGTGCCAGGGTTTATTTTTGAGCGATTTTGTAAAACAAGTGAGTGTACGGTATTTTAACGTGAGGTAAAGATTTTTAACTATCATAGTATGAAAAAATAAAAAATCGGCCCACTAAGAATGGTTCCTGACAAAGATTAGCTGTACAAGATATAGATATTTTAGCATCAGCAGAGAGGATTTTTTGTCTTTTTGTTTGATGTTGAGTAGTCAGAAATAGCGGTGACATTTTTTTTGCGTGTGAGTGTTGCTTGTTCTACCCACGGAACCTCAGTAGACGTACATGAGCCTTCATGATATAATTCTCTGACACATTTAACTCATTGATTGCGGCGCTCATATATTCGATCGAATCAACGTTGATAAATAAGCTGGAGCTTATTTATCTAAATTGAAGATGCGCCGACAATTCACAGAAATATTGTATTTTCTAGCATCTGTGTATCAACTACAAATACACAGAGGTAATGCCCGCTCCCAGTCTTGTAGCGCCAACGTAAACAGCTATTTTGTTCGCCCGTAATCCATACAAATTTGTACGTACAACACAGGTGTGTACGAGACGCAAGCGTGTTGCGCCGCGCATTACACTGCAGTGTTTTAAGCCGCAGGGAAAGTGTTAACGAGTTACTGTCTGAGAGGCAATTGGTCATGAAAATCTGTTGCTGACTCCCTGTCTATTAGATAATGTCTGACTAGTGAACATATTTTAAACAAAATATGTTATTTATTTCATTATACATTCATAAATTTTAGTTCAAAACTGGTTTGTCATACGATATAAGGTATCGTTACTATTTATTGTAATGACTTAACCACAGACCAAAAAAACACGAATATTTTACTCGTACCTATATCAGCTATACTCACTGTTTCACTGTTTCAAGAACTGGTGATCCTGCTTAGCTTCGTTCGGGTAATAGAGTTTATATTTACTCATATTATTATTCTTTCATACATGCATCCGGTCAATACCTAGTTGCAAAAATTAACAATCAGAAACATCTATTTCGAACGACGACTGAATATGACGACGACTGAACAACGAATGAACTATATTGAATTTAACTATTTAATTTCTCGCCCAATTTACAAAAAAAACAACTTGACTTATTATGCATCAAAAACTTCCTCAGGAATCACTTCTACCTGTTGTACAAAACTATAAAAAAAATCCGTCCAGTACTTATTGAGTTTATTAAGAACATACAGACAGACACGACGAGGGACTTTGTTTTATAATATAGAAGGTATTACGCTACGCTATTGGTAAGCACTGGAACGGGTCTTTTGCACCTGTTTAATCAATCATTTGACAGGGCTTAACTTTGAGGAGTAGAAGACTTATAAGACTTATCGATTCGAAGGGAGGACGCGACCCTTCCAAGCGACCCTAACTAATCCTCCCTTATGTCTGTCTCCCGATTCGTACATACTTTGATAAGTCGCAAGTGCCAGGTATTTCACGGTATTTGCCACTTTTGAGTGCGAAGTGAATTTTGGTGATTTATACGAGAGTAAGTAACAAGTATGGAGTATGGAGTAAGGTTACGTTTGGATATCATGCCATTTTTCGATGTCAATTAAATAATATTTAATTCACGCGAATTATATAAAGCTAATAAAATAACTATATTTCTGTAACTCGTTTAAATGTTGAGTTTGCTACACTAAATACTTTGTTATTTTTTATGATAATATGAGGATTTCTGACACTGGCAATAGACGAGATAGGATTTAAGAAAAACATATAAAAAGGAAGAAACAATGGCGGTGTATACGAGATATGGAAACAAAATCTAAAATTAAGACGACTTTTAATGAAATGTGAAAATGAAAACGAATATAAAGGTAATCATTTAACTAAAATTAAGGATTTCGGATTTAACGTCGGAACTTTGAACCTAATTAAAAACATAATACAAAATTAAGATAGTTCGAAGCAAACCAGACCAATCATGAATAAAAAATACAGGGCACGCCCTTTTTTCACTTTTGTCCTTCAGACCAAGGTTATTTATACAAATTATCATTCACTAGCGACCCGCTCCAGCTTCGCTCGTGTAATAGAGATTATACCTACTTACATTATTTTTCTTTCCTACATGCATCCAGTCATTACTTAGTTGCAAAAACTAACAATAAGAAACATCTATTTCGAAGGACGACTGAATTACTATATTGAATTTTACTGTTTAATGTCTTGCCCAATTAAAAAAAAAAAACCTAACTTCTTATGCACCAAAACTTTCCTCAGGAATCACTCTACTTGTTGTTGAAAACTATAAGAAAATCCGTCCAGTACTTTTTGAGTTTATCACGAACAGACAGACGTTGTTTTATAACATTTAAAGATAAATACGGCAAGGTCATTGTCGCCGCAACTTAATCTTATCTTTAGTTGTCCGTAAAACTTTTAGCTTTACTTCTCTTTTATCTCCTCACGATCTCTTTAACGAAGATTCAGAACATAGGGTGGGTGAATCAGGGCGCGTTACTGCATGGGTATTAAATTATTGACCAGAATGTCATTAAAATCAACCCCTGCTTAATGTTTTCCGCCTCACGTCTTATCTCTCCCCTAATCATTCCCTGTCGTCATAGGCGCGTTTTTACGCGCGTAAAAAGAACCATTACTATCTTTTGATAATAATCGTTATTTGTTGAAATATTAATTATCCCTCCTCGGTAAATTATGACCACTGTTATTCTTCGGTTAATACGTGGCCAGTACAAATTTGTTAATAATGAAGTAAGTCTTGAGTCCTACTAATTTTATTTCAGAATATTTTTGTACGGAATAAGTGTCTCGTTTTCGTTTTAGTGGCATTCTCAGTTTGGCAAATGTTAATTTTGTAAAGAAATACGAATATATTAAATATTAGCTCGGTTATAAACGTACATAACTAAGTAAGTAATAATAAAAACATAATTGCCTAAATTCACAATCACGCTTAAGTAACAGAATCACGTGCACAATTGCTAAAATTACATTTTTAAACAAATTCCATTTTATCTCAGAATAATGACACAAAAATCTTATTTAACCAACTGTTGGAGAGCTTAGCTAATTTCGTCAACATTAATAATAGCATTGACAAATTTTGATTTGTAAACTGAAAAATAAATTTCATTTCTTTGACGCATAAGGCTTACTGAAGATGGTCGATTTTGTTCGTTTCAGAAGAACATTATGCTCATTTTAGTTTCCTTTTTGTTGTATTTAGAGAGTAGCAAACGAACGCGCGTGCCTACTTGATGTTAAGTAGTCGCTAGATCACCTAGACATCAGTATTTATTCCCAAACAGGCCTGAAGACCTATATGAAGCCGTATGTGTTCTTATTCCCCAAAGTTAAGTTTGATCGCTAATCCTATCTCTCTATCCGAAACAAAGGCGCTAACTTTTTTCCGGATAGAGAGATGCACTGATTATGAGGGTTCCGGTAGCATCTTCACGGTTGAACTAAAATTCTTTCGCCATCAAAAATTTTGATTAGTGAATATTTCTGTCCAAAATATTTTTTTTTTAATTCTCGACTAAAAAAACAAAACGCGTACTAATTTGCAGCGTTCCAATACCTCTAAAAAAATTAATGGTTTTTTTTATATTGGTAGTCAACGAAATTAAAAATGTTTTTGGAATCGACTTTTTGTCACACATTTTTTTAAACGCGAGTGAAACTGTGAGACACAGCTTTTTTTATAATAAAAGAGTAAGAATCGGGCATGCAGGCCACCTGATGTTAAGTGGTCACTGCAGCCCATGGACACCCACGTCCAATCTCAAATAGAGCAGAAGTTCTATTTAAGGATGGATGCAGATATGCGTTCTTACGCTTTAGGACTAAGATGGTTGCTTCCAATAATGTGTATCCGACTACCACACCTCCCCAACCGAAACATAATACATGAAGAACATGTTGCTTTACTGCGGGTTATGAGGATGACGGTGGTGCCGCCCCGGGCGAGCTCTAATGGCTCAACCACCTTTAAAATAGTATGCCAGCTAATATGTAATGTAAAATGCAAAATACATAAGTCCGACAATGTCGGTCTTGCGTACGAACCCTAAATGTTTCTAGATGTTCAAGTTCTTAAAACTGCGCGTGCGCTTAATGCAGCGTGTCGGATGCAAAAACTCGTGCGATTGGTTTCAAATGACTTCATCGTTTATGTTCTCAGTTCAATCTGTTTTTATGCGGAACATCGATACGAAACGAGATATTTTGGTGCAAAAACTTAACATTTTCGAAATTAACTTTTATTATCTCCTCGAATTGATTGGACAATTGGACTATCTTTTGGAAGTTTAGATTTTTGTAGCCTTAGCTATTGCAGATATAAAGTAAAAAAAAATACGTTATATGATCATCTGATTACGCGTATGACATTTTGTGAGATTATGAGATTTTATTTTTAGCTAGCAAAAAATACTTTGATGCCATCATGTGTTTACTTATTATTTAAAGGTTACTTGATTTTAAATCGTTTTTATTTCGGTCATATTTTTTGTTTCTTGTCGCGTTTCCTGTCCGTTCGTTATTTAATAATGGATTAACTTTTGTTCGCAGCTCACACAATCTATCCCTCCTTTATCCTTTAGGAATGGGATTTTTAAATTTCCTTAGTAACTTACACTATAAACGGAACCTATTTACCAAATTTCAGTATTCAAAGTTAAAATGTTTTGAGGATGCGTTATTCTCTAGCATTTATAGTCACCTTCAACTTTTATATAATACTTTTTAATTAGTCAAACTATGAATATATACATCCTCGCCCTACAAAACGCGGTCTGGTATACGTCAAGGCTCGATACTTGGGTCTTTACTTTTCTCCTTATGATTAATGATCTTCCGACAGTTTTGAGATATGCTAAGTGTCTTCTTCATACTGACGATTTGAAGCTATACTACAAAGTTTAGTACTGCATACTGATACAGTCTGAAGTAGATTGTATGACACTTCAAGAAGATGTTCATATCGTACACTAATCGAGTTTCAGTAATGATAAAAATATATACATACCATATTTATATGGGCAGATTTGGAAAATTCAACAAATCACGTGTCTATGTCAGGATTCGAACCCAGAACATCCTTTAGAGGCCGTAAGCTTACCACTAGGCTACCGCTGCTCTGCAGAGATGTTACAGTTAACCTCGGAAGGAAAGCGCGAAGGTATTTGCCGCGAACCGGAACGTTGACCACATGTATGTCATGCGTAAGTCGATCTGCCGTGGAAGCGTCACGTGTGACTTTCTTTGGCGGACGATTCACATACAATGGCATTTCTTTACATCCGATACGTCGAGGCGGGAGATATCGTCATCCTGATCCGTCTGTCTAAATAGTCCCTGGGAGGAATGGAACCTCGAGTCACGAGCTACTAAAATGTAAGCTCTTATCGTCCACAATCTGTAATAGCGGCAATATAGAAAGATAAATCAGCTTGGAATGCAGTGGTCTCCTTTTGATAAACTTGGTTACGAGGGAGACCGATAAAAGGCATCGGGAGGGAGCTAGTCGAGCTCGGATATGGAAACGTCGAGGCGGTAGAAGTCGTCGGCCTTATCCGTTTGCCTAAATAGTTCCCAGGATGAAAGGACCTTGAAGTAACGAACGATTACATTGAGGGCTCATGTCGTGACTCCGAGAAGACAACTTGTTATGGCTACAAATGGCCAAGTTAAAATTATGTAAAATTTGATGTATTTGTTCTAACCAATCAGCGTTATAATTATCAATTATCTAAAACTTGGTGAGTCCATAGACCAAAACGTACGCACATTTTTTTTATTATGAAAGAGTAAAAAACGGGCATGCAGGCCTCCTGATGTTAAGTGGTCACTGCAGCCCATGGACAACCACGTCCAATATCAAATGGAACAGAAGTTCTATTTAAGGATGGACGCTGATGCGTTCCTACTCTTGTGGACTAAGATGATCGCCTCCAATAATGTGTATCCGGCAACCACACCTCCCCAACCGAAACACAATCCATGAAGAACATGTTGCTTCACGGCGGGTTATGAGGGTGGCGGTGGTGCCGTCCCGGGCGATCTCTAACAGCTCTACCATCATTCAAATTAAAAGTCGTTTCCTTTCTAAAACACAGAAGTGCATTAACTCATCGCGTGGGAATTAAATAAGAGTCTATTTACTTACTCTACAACCAGTATAATAATAGTACTTTACGACCTAACACTTGACTAATGTTAGTTCACTTGTTATGACAGCTGCGCGATTTACATCATGTTATTATTAATTAGTGGATTAGTCGTGTGTTAATGATTATGACATGGAATTAGTATTTGGAAAGAACATGTGATTTACTGTTGCCGTAAATATCTTTAATTATATTATAATATGGTGTAAGTTCTACATTAATACTGACCTCGGCGCTCATATATTAGATCGGATCGGCATTACGGGAGGCGGCACTAAACTGGAGCTTATTTTTCTAGATTGAAGATGCGCCGACAAATCACTGATATATTGTTTTTTAGCATCTGTGTATAATCTACGAATACACAGACGTAATGTCCGTCCTCAGTCTTGTAGCGTCGACGTAAACAAAGCACTTTTGTTCGCCCGTAATTCATACATATTTGTACGTACAACACAGGTGTGTACATTGCGCCGTGCAATACACAGCAGTCTTGTACGTCGCAGGGAAAGTGTTAAAATTTTTGAGCGGACAAGTCCCAATAACCTTTCACGTAGAAACATATATCCATCTTTCATGGCCTCACAAATTGACGTAACTAAGTTATTTGTCCGTCATTGCTGTCGTTTTCGGTTACACTACAGACTAAACATATCTTTACAGACATTTATTTTTATACCTCTCGTAAGAGACCAACAAATATAGATCGACTGTATTTAGGGCATATTTATCTTAAATATATCTCAGTATTATTTTATTTAAACCTTTGTTTGTACAGGCCGACTAATTTAACATCTTTTTATGTGAAAAGAGTAGCAAACGAGCATGCAAACCACCTGATGTTAAGTAGTCGCAGCCCATATACATCCACGTACAACCACAAACACGACCTAAATCCCATCTGATCTCGAACGTGGATACGTTGTTACTCCTGAGGACTAAGATGGTCGCCTCGCTTCAGAGTATAGCAGAGTATCACAACGATATACGATTTTAAACTTGTATTATCGTGGAATTTATGCATTATGTTATATAACGGGTACTCACGAATAAGTCATAACTAACGAAATATGGGCAATTATAAAGCGTTAATCGTCAATACCCGTTTTGTAACATAATATATTTGTAATATAATCTTAATTATACCATTATGACGTATGAATATCAATGCTATGATTAGTCTATTCCCCATCGCATGCACTTGCTTGATTTTCATCGCATATGTTATTGGAATACGTTTTCTATACTACGCCTAGGGTTGTCAAATTTAACGATGGATTGTCGACATGTTTTCAATACGGTCACGATAGTTTTGTAAAACTAGCCAGGTTATCGATATTTTACAAGCTGGTTACAGTTCAACTGATGAGGTAACAGCGCCGCCCTCATTTTGTGCTGTAAATCAGTTTTTCTGTTTCGTTTTTGAGAGGTGGTAGAATATTAGTTCAATCGAGGAGGTAACATTGCCATCTTCCAACGTAAAGCAGTTCTCTTCTTTCGGTTGGGGAGGGGCCGTCACCAGCTACACTTGAAAGCAAGGTGACTATCTATGTCCTCAGGAGTACCAACACATCTGTTCACGATGATAAGCAGAACTTTAGTCCTGTTTTAGGTTGCACATAGATGTTGCTGCGGAGACCATTTATCATCACTATCGATCCATAGAATATCGATAGCTGCGCAACACTAACCATACTCAATCAAATGGGATGGTGGATTGACGTGTATGTTTTAATACCTATGGCTTCATCTACGTCAGTACCAGGGTATTTACGAATGTATGTATCGATATATTTACATTCGCATGAACGCTTAAGCTTAGCGCACATGATAGCGAGTCCATTGATAGGCGAGAAGCTATAATTGCAATGCAAAAATCGTAGTTAAAAACTAATATTGCTATATTCAATGTAGTATGACAATTCTTATGTTGTATAAAAAATAAAATTGTAACTGATCGCTGTCTGTATATGGAAGATAATTAAGAAAGATTATTATTTAAGGCCTTAATAACGCAATAGAACCCAAAAGAATATTTGCAAATGTTGTATGCGTATGATCTCAGAAACGGCTTAACAGATTACAGTGCGGTTTTAACCTATGTATTGTAATTAGATTCATTTAAAATGTATGGTTCGTATCAATCAGTCAATGCAAAGTTACGATACATGAGACCATTACGTTACGTGAGAACATGAGAAGTTTTGAAAGAAAAAAAGATAGAAAGAGAGAAAAAAAAAGAAACAAAGAGAGGAAGAACGAAATAAAGAAATAAATAAACAGTTTATCTGTATACGTAATGTTCACCAGCACACATGACATGAACATATAAATGATTATTAATAAAAAAACCAATGCTATAACTGTTATAAATGTTAATAACGTAAATAAAAAAGGCTGTTAGATAATCTGGTAAAAACGGAAATTAAAGGCCACGTGAACGAAGTCGCAGGAAGCAACTATATGATCAAAAGGTGGTAGAGCCGTTAGAGCGCCACCCTCATAACCCGCCGTAAAGCAACATGTTCTTCATGTATTATGTTCCGGTTGGGGAGGTGTGGTTGCCAGATACACATGATTGGAGGCGACCATCTTAGTCCTCAAGAGTAGGAACGCATCCGCGTCCATCCTCAAATAGAACTTCTGTTCTATTTGAGATTGGACGTGGTTGTCCATGGGCTGCAGTGATCACTTAACATCAAGTGGCCTGCATATCCGTTTCTTACTCTTTCGCAATACAAAAAAATGACGATAATAATCATAGATAGACACTACAGTTTAAATGTTTATATGCTTATCTTTTCATTTTAACGTGTAGTTCTGCGAAGTAGCAACGTAAATATTTGTGTCAATCGAGTAAATATTGCTTCAGGTATACGCAATGGAGAGTCGTGTCCGGTCTTTTCCTGATACAAACAGGCCCTTACACATTTACAAATGTACATTCATTACATACAAGTATCTTCATTACATAAAATGAGTACCAGTAACTTCTGTTTAGGCCCAGCAGTTCATCTTAGCTCACCTCAGACTTTAGAGGTCCACTGCTGGACATAGGCCTCACAGATTTCCAAGGCGATTAAGACATTACGTCTCAGTTCTATGTGCCAAGCGTAGTCAACGCTGCTGGTGATAAGAGAGCTTCATATCTCGCGCTGAAAATTCCGAACGCTATGCAGCACGGGAATGTGACCAGCGTTCTCGGCACCATACCGCATGGACACGGACTACCTTTAGCTTGTTTAGGTTAGGTTTTTATTATAATTAGTTTTAAGGTATCCTAACTTATGTTTAAGTTGCTTTAATTATTTTCAACTTATTAGAAATTTAGATCAGAGAACTCACGTATAACTTAATTTTCTTTGCCTTTAACCTATTACCGTTGAGATATTCAAAACATGTAAGTTATTTTGATTGATCGTTCAAACCAATTGTTATCATAGGGCACTAATAACAAACGCATAGTCAATAGCTGGCTTCGGGATACATGCCAGAGATTGGATAGGAAATCTTATTAATGACGTATAGGACCTTTTGTTCTAGTAATATTAAAGTTATAATTGGGTCACCTTTGTGGCGAATGTAGGAAAAAAAAGTACAAAAGAGTTTTATTAAAAAATATATTTTACAGAACTCTTTTTATCATATATATATATATATATGATATATATATCATATGTATATGTAATAATCTTAGGATTATAATAAATGTAGAACTTATATCATACTAGTTTTTGCCGTGGCTTTGTTCAGGCAGAAATTAATGTAAAAATACATTTTAATAACCAATATAACTTTTTTTACCCATTCTTTATGTTTCTAACAAATATATAAAAGAAAGAAAAAAAATCTTCCATTTTACTTTCTGACGGTTGGAATTTTCAAAATATCTGTCCTATATACGCTACATAACGAAACTATCTGCAAAATTTTAGGATTCCAGATTCAGTGGTCCCGTCTGTGCGTTGATCTCGTGGTCAGTCAGTGGCCTTCCTTTTTTCCTCTTCCGGCCTTTTTATCCCGGTCAACCTACGCCAACAGGGCGCTCAAAGCTGATATGCTGATTTTACATTGTACTCTTGGCATTCATTAAATGCACATAAAAGTACCTTGTAAATGTAAAGTAATATTTTTAATAATTTTACAGATCCATGTTTGTGTTTGTGGTTTGCAAATGTATTCTCGATAAGAAAGTTTATACACCGCACAGGAAATCGATTGGATGTACAAATTAAGATGTATTGACCCCCAGGCAACAATTATAGACCCCCGCGTGTCCCATCAATAACGAATGTGTTGTGGGGTGAAATTGAAGGACGAATAAAGGTTACGCATATTTTTGCTTAGACTTTATGTTGTTATAGGATTTTTTTATGTTGAAAATATTTTTTATGTTGGAAATATTATTTCACAGATCTTATATGTTAAAAATATTTTTTATCCTGGATTTATTTTTGTATATTTTATGAAGCAAAAGTGTTTACAGACCACCTAATGTTAAGTAGTCTCCGCAGTCCGTGGACCACGTCCGACGTCAAATAGGACTAAAGTCTGCTAATGTTATGTATAGACACATCGCTACTTCTGATTAAAGTCCTGCATGACGGCATGTATAGATGCGTAACTCTTCAGGACTGAGATGGTCACCTCGCTTGAAACTGTTGTTGGCAAATGAAACACAAAAACTGTTTAACCCTTTCCCTGCGGTATACAACACTGCTGTGTATCACGGCGTAGCGCGTTTGCGGCTTGTACACATCTGTGATGTACGTACAAATCTTTATGGATTACGGGCGAACACGAGTGTGTATACGTCGGCGCTACAAGACTGAAGCCGGACATTTCGGTTGGGGAGGTATGCTTGCCGGATACACATTATTGGAGGCGACAATCTTAGTCCTCAAAAATAAGAACGCATCCGCAGCCATCCTTAAATAGAACTTCTGTTCTATTTGAGATTGGACGTGGTTGTCCATGGGCTGCAGTGACCACTTAAGATCA